>MU223155.1:2756004-2768048 GCA_018584345.1 Thuja plicata
GATGTAGGTTTTTTATCAAATATAAACTTCCAGGTTTGACGTTCAATGAAAAATAGTAGAAAATAGAAATTTTTTTTTGAAAAATAACAGTGCCCTCCAGTTTCGAGTCTTCTTTCTATCAAAAAAAATAAATTTGAATTTTGATAAATACACAACAAGTTATCAGTTACGCAGTTAAGATATGTCAAAATTACAGTTGACTCTACTTCAAACATTCATAAAATATGCAATAATCATGATAATGTCATCAAACCAATTGCATGCCCTCCGTATGGATGTTACAAAACCAAATTCAAAAGAAGCACATTGATATCTATCTTAGAAAAAAAGTTATGTTGTACAAAGTCATTGTACCTTTTTTAAAAAGATGTTTTCAGCAACATAGCAGTTTTAGTGGGAGAAAAAAAAACCATTAAAATCAATTAAAAATATATATATATATATATATATATATATATATTTAGAATCTAGACAGAAAATCCTAAAATACTCTAGTTTACTTCGTCTTCCGATTTCAAACAGTTTAACGACAATATGCATCTGAATGTGAAAGTTTTTCTCAAAATGTAGACTTCAATGTCCGCTTAGGCAAAAAAGTGTAACCCACTATTGTGGTATCACCCATATATACAATGATCAGATTTAGATTGCACAAATCCCAAACTCAACACATATGTATCAAACTTCTGGTACCACATCCTAGGACTCTATTTTAAACCATACAAGGTGTTCTTCAACTTACAGACCAAATGAATTTTACCTTTCACCACATAGTGCTCTGGCTGTGTCATGTAAATTTCTTCCTCCAAATATCCATGAAAGAAAGCTATTTTCACATCCATTTGCTCGATCTCTAGATCATAGGCTGCTGCAATAGAAAGCAAAAATCTAATGGATGTCATTTTGGCTACTGGAGAAATAATCTCACCATAATCTACCCCCTCAATCTGGGAGTAACCTTTAGCAACCAAACGCACTTTGTACTTCTCAATGCTTCCATCTGAACCCATCTTCTTCTTGAACACCCATTTACAACCAACAGGCTTTCATCCTTCAGGCAATGGTATAAGGTCCCAAGTTTCATTCCTCTTAAGAGCTATCATTTCTTCATCCATGGCTATTTTCTAGGACTCTGAATCATTCATACCAAGAGCCTCTTCTAGAGATCTCGGTTCTTCAATATTAGCATTTAATGCAAATATGCATCTCCAATCATCAGGAGAATACCCATACCTTTCAGGTGGTTTCCTTTGTCTAGTCGACCTTCAAGCAAGATCTGGTTCAGGTTCAGGTACCTCTTCTTCCTCTGATGATTCAGAACTCATAGAGCTCTCCTCGACTTCTTGTCTTTCTAAGGGCTTCGATTCAACTTTCTCCAGTGTAGCAGGTAGTTGAATCACATCTTTCTTTTGTTATGTTTGTTCTGGCTGCACTGTAACAGAAGAAGGCTTAGTTTCTCTAAAAATAACACTTCTTGAATAAAATACCTTTTGTTCAATAGGATTACAAAGCTTGTATCCTTTCACACCATAACTGTATCTGATGAAAATACATTTAACAGCTTTGTTGTCCAATTTTGTCTGCTTCTCCTTTGGCACATGAGCATATGATTCACAACCAAACACTCTCAGATGTCTAAGTGAAGGCTTGTGTCCCGACCATGCTTCCATTAGCATCTTATCAACAAGAGATGATGTAGGAGACCTATTTATCAGGTAGCAAGTAGTGGCTACAGCTTCAGCCCAGAACTTTTGTTCTAGTCCAGCTCCACTCAGCATACTCCTAGCCTTCTCCATCAGGGTCCTGTTCATTCTTTCTACAACTCTATTCTATTGTGGAGAATATGGTGTTTTCTTCTCTCTTTTAATACCACAATTTTTACAAAATGTGTCAAAATCATTGGAGAAAAATTCACCACCATTATCATTTCTAAAACATTTTATTTTCTTTCCAGTCTGCAACTCAACCATTGCTTTAAATTCTTTGAAATGACTGAAAACTTCAGCTTTACTCCTAAGAAAATAAACCCATGTTCTTCTACTGCTCATCAATGAAAGAAACATAATAAACTAATTTACCAATAGAAGGAACATCAACTGGACCAAATACATCTGAATGGATCAGATCCAATATACATGAAGACTTATGAGAACTTGAGTAAAACTGAATGCGATTTTGTTTTCCATAAATACAATGCTCACAAAAATCAAATTCAAGATTGCAGTCATTTAACCCATCAACAAGGTTCTTATTTTTCAAGGTCTGTAGACCCTTCTCACTTATGTGGCTGAGTCTCTGGTGCCATAACATGGTCTTCTCTGCAGGCAACTTTGATTCGGTAGACAGAGCACCCTTGGGTACCCAAAAATCATGACCATCTGTTGAAAGAGAAACCCTCTCCTTTTCCAACTGAGTAGTCTTTTTCACAATCTTATCAGTATTGCACTCAACTGTGCATGCATCAAGCTGGTATAGTGTAACCAATCTGCTTCCTCTTGCTATTACCATAGCAGCTCTCACCATTTTCACACCTGCTTCAGAAAATTGTACATGCACACCCGCATCTATTAGCTTACTAACAGATAACAAATTCCTCGCTAGTCCCAGGATATGCAAGACACCATCAAATCTTCTAATTATACCATTAGAAAACTTCACACGAATACTTCCACGACCAACAATATCAAGAACAGAGTTATCACCCAAATACACCTTACCACCATCAAAATTCTCATACTTACTAAACCAGTTTCTATTAGGAGACATGTGGAAAGATGCACCTGAGTCTATTAACCATGCATTATCACTTGCACGAGTGGCCAAGGCTGCGATGAAAGAATCTCCATCTTCCTTCTCGGACTCAGAATCAGAATCTTTCTTCTTCTTCTTCTTTTTCTTCTCCTCTTTGCAGTCCTTTCGAAAGTGTCCGAGTTTGCCACAATTCTAGCAGATTGCCTTGGACTTCGCAGGAGATTTTGATCTCCCCTTTTTCTTGGACTTAGAATGGCCATGCTGCTTTTCGTTCTTGCCTCTCTCCTTGGGTCTTCCTCTAACACTCAAAGCCTCTTTAGCATTCAGAGAGACCTTCCTTCTCATCTCCTCAGAAAGTAGAGAACCAACAACATCCTCCATCTTCAAGACAATAGAAGTGCTCCCTATGGCCATGACAAGGTTGTCCCATGAGTCTGGCAACAAACATAGTAGGATTTGACACCTTTCTTCTTCATCCATCGCTACCCCAACTAAGGTCAACTGAGTCACCAACATATTGAAACTTTTCAGATGCTCAAGAATTCATCCACCTTCTTCCGTTCTTAAGGAATACAATTTCTTCCTCAAGAAAATATTGTTAACAAGTGATTTCGCTTGATAGATCTCACTTAGCTTCTTCCAAAGCTTCTTTGCGGTAGACTCTTCATGCACATTAATTAGAATAGAGTCTGCAAGACACAATCTGATGAGACCTTTAGCTTTTCTATTAGTCACATCATATTATGCGGTTAAAGTCAGATCTACGGGCCTATGCTTATTATCATTAATTGCATCCCATAGATCCCGATCAATCAACAGATCTTCCATCTTCAGCTTCCACATCTCAAAGTTTGTGCTAGAAAACTTCTCTACATCAATCCTCCCCGATATGTTTGCCATCTTTTCAATCTTGCAAGAAAGAAATGAAATACTTTGCACAAGCTCCCACTCAAACCTTGATTAGCTCAAAAAACCCTGTACCCAACAAATAGAACCAAAATTGGCTAGGCTCTAATACCACTTCTAAGGAAGCAAAGTTGTGCAAAAATGCTTCCTACACTAATCTTGAGAGGATAATTATGCAACTTTCAACTTAAATATCACAAAGATCTCAAGAAATGCATAATAAAGCATAATCAAAATAACAATGAACACATAACACAGTGATTACCGTGGGGAAACCCTTCTGGGAGAAAAACCCCACCCTCCAAAACCCACACAATGTATTATCAAATCAAGATGATTACAATACACTTGTAATGCAAGTTCTTACAGGAGCGCATCACCACAAATCAAACTCGGAGAGACTCCTTCTAGCACCCAATCTTGCAAAATAAACTCAATGATCAAACACCTCCCCAAGACCTCCTTTTATAGTGATTTTACAACCTGGAAACCACTTGTGGTTTTACAAAACCATGGGCTTAACCACCATGCCACATGGTGCCCATTTTTGACATTTACATTTCCAAGATGGAAAAGCAACCAGGTTAAAATAGTAATCCCGTCCATAATTTTGTCCCCTAGTTTAGACCCTTATAAAAGTCACAAAATGAGTCATTATGGCTCTAAAAATGGCCCACCTATATTCTACTATGGACAAGACTCATTTTTTACAACTCACTAACCATTTTCCAATGCATAAACATGTGGAAAACTACCAACAAAAATATTGGACTTATTTGAAACAAACTGCAAGGTTGAGACACATGTTTCTCAACAGGCACTACAATCACCACTTTACATTTGCTTGTTCACGCGCTTTTTTATATTATATAATTTATGCATCCTTCTTGGCATCAAACCCATGCAACTTTCCAGCTTCAGCGCATGTAGAACGGATAATAGTGACTCTTCAATAGCCTCGCCCACTTGATGGAAAGTCTCCAATTTGGCATAAGCATTTCATACATGGGAAAATGTTTGGAAATTTGTAAAAACTTTAAATCAATCACTCTGTTCATTTTATGCAATCGTTTCATTTATTCCTTGAGAAGACATCTCAATAGAACTCTATCAAATAGTGAGTTTGCCCTGTCAATGTTTCCACATTTTGTATACACACCAGTGTATTGACGGATATCAACTCTATCTCGATGCTCTGAACTTGACACTCATAGAGTAGAATGCTAGACAAGGCAATGGAATTTTGCATAATCCTTGCAGGATTACAACCATTTATGTTCTCAAATTGCAATCTCAGTCTCTCTGTATTTCTTGAGTTGTCTCTGCCCATGTGCCATCATTGAGAATCTGCAACTCCTTTACGATTTCTTCCACAATTCTTGCACTTATTTCCCCCTAAATTCATTTATGTTCCTGGGTCCACCTTCTTTTTTTTATTAGCACATATTTTTTAAATCACTATAGATGATTTAAATGGATTTTAAATTTTCTTGCAGATTTGGTCCAAAGTGATAATTGGTCTCTGAAAAGAGCCCCAAAAGTTTGTTAGATGATCCACTGTAATCCTGCATTCTAGTGAACATATTTTCCCATGACATTTGAACATGCTCATCAAATGGATTCATCTGATGACTTCTAAAATAGGAAATATTCACATCCAAAGTGGGCTATTTCATTTATTCTACAACTGCATGTGTCAAAACACATGCAAACCTTGCCAACAAAACCATCTGAGAAAATATCAAATGCAATCTTGAGAACTTGTCTGTTGACACATTGATTCATTCAAGTATAATAAGTATGTGTGAAAAGATGTTTTTTTATATTTTGAACATGTGCCCAACATATTAAGTGTCAAAAATGAGCATCGTAAAATATTCTGAGAATGCAGATGTAAAACTACATGAATTGCATTTATATATGACCTTGTAAACATAGAAAACTAACTGTTGAGACTCCGTCATTGATCCTGGTAGTAGATTTACATACATAGAGTATCAGAAGATAACTCATTCATCATATCAGTCATCTTGTATCTAAATATTAACCCTCAAAGTTGATCCTTTGGAGAGAACCATTACTGTACAAATTGAAAACTGAATAAGTCTCGTTTGGATCTGGCTTCACAAAATAATCCAATAAAACCCTCATGAAATGAAACCTTGGATATAGATTCACTTTCCCATAAATAAAATGAGGCTTCAACTGGCGTGCTCCAATGATCAACTAGTCAATCGATATGAAATCTCAAAGTCAGCCTCTTACCAACTTTCTGAATTTAAACTCAGTGACACTCCATAAAATTGATTTGAAATTGGTTGAGCAAACCGATTAGATAGATTGACTAAAGTCTAAGAATCTTCATGGAGGGACATTTCCATGTTTACAATGCAGGGGAACACTCAATTCCTCATGGAATTCAACCAGGTGCAAATAGTGGGACCCCAAAGTAGGGTACTTGGTAATTCTACAAATTACACTAAGAAAACCAGAATAAAATGCAAACAGAAAGGCTATGATAAAAATAACATATAAACTCACAGGGGTCTGTAGATAGGAAGGATGACTCATTTTCATTTCTACAACATCTTGGAATACTCCTTATATCCCGGGTATCAATCTGACCAAAGATGCAGACCTCCAAAGTAGGTCATATGTGCACAAGTGAAGTTTTAGGTAATGACCTCCAAATTACTATCTCCAAAACACATCCAATCTGACTTCTGAGAGCTTCAAACCAATATAATTTCTTAATGATAGGTGATTCACATGTCCCCCAAGTGGTTTCTCATAAAAATCTTTAGGTCTCTTTTTACTTGCATGCAAACTAGGGCCCTTTCAAAATCTTTTTGCGGCAGTGACTTGTGCCTTAGAGAAAATTTGTACTTAGTCACTCTAAAATTTATCCAATATTTATAGATTTCCAACAGAAGGCATAGCTTGTCCCAACATAGATGGAGGGGAAGCTCGAACCGAGGACAATTCTGATTATTCACCAAAAATAGATATCCATCTTTGACTGTGTACATGCCATTTTGGAACCCAAGAAAAGTAATGTATTATTTGTGAGCTTAGGAGTTATCATTCTGGTCGATAGGGCTGATAGGAGTTCCTCCATATCATTGGGAGTAAGTGGAGTGTTTTCAAGGGATCTACATTCCCACTTTAAAGTGTGGTCAGTATCAGGAAAAGTTAAATAATTATCAAGGGTATCTCCCTATAGGTTTATAAGGGTATTTCTTATATGGAGGAAGATTGATTCTGATAGAGGAGGGTATCCACCCCAGGAGTCATCCCAGAAGAGGGAATTGTTTCCCCAACCAACATCCCATGAGAGTTGGCATGATACAATTTCCCAACATTCTAACATGAAGTTCCAAACCTTGGAACCCTTGGGGGGATTAATTTTTAAAAAGATATTTAGCCTATCCTCAGGGTCCAAATACTTATGAAAGAGAATCTTAGCCCATTTCATCTTTGGATTATATACATATTCCAAATTAGTTTATCTTCAAAAGCCTTATTTTGTCTGTTCAGCTTCTTTATACCCAGCACACCATTGATGAACAGTTAACATAACTTTTCCCTGCAAATGAGGACCATTTTATTTTTGTCAGATACAACTTGCCAGAAGAAATTCATCATCTTGATTTCTAATGCTGATTTAGCTTTGGATGAGGGTAATACATGAAATTTGATAATAGAGTAAAGGTGAGAGAACAAATTTTACCATCGTAAGGCATCCATCATTGGACAACCATTTCCCTTTCCAATTATCCATCTTATTCTCCATTTTGTTGATCATCAAAGGATCCCAAGATTTATTAGTTCTGAATTCATTGTCTAGGGAAATACCTGGATATTTACATGAGAAATTACCCTTTTTGTAATCCATAATTCTATAAATATCATGTTCAGTAAGGGGTTCAGTATTTAGGAAGAATATTTCATATTTCTTAGAGTTCACTTTTTGACTTGATGCTTTCATGTAAATGTCCAAGAATCTCCTTATGATTAGAGGCTTCAATTTTGGAGCATTCTGCAAGTAAAATAGTATCATCAGCGAAATTGTTGATGAATATTTCCAACCTTGTTGGTAGCTTTCACTCCTTTTATTTTGTTGCTCTGATAGTAACCTAAGACCATTCTTCCATATGCTTTAGCCATTATTACAAAAAGTAAAGGGGAGATAGGATCTCCATGTCTTAATCCTCCTGAAATATCAAAAAAACCTTTTGGGTTGCCAAATTAATGAGAATTCGGGGTAGAGATGAAGTTATAGATAATGTTAGTCCATTGGTTTGAAAATCCGAATGCTTCAAGACATTTACAGAGAAATCGCCAGTCCACCTTATCATAGCCTTTTCGAATATCAAGTTTGATTAAAATAGCTTTTTTTCGCACAATGTGTATAAGTTCTTGTGTTATAACAATACCATCGAATATTGATCTCCCTGGAACAAAACATGTTTGTTCTTTGGAGATAAGATTACGAAGCAATATCTATAATATAATTCCTTGGACATGATTTTATAAACTATGTTGTAAAGGTCAATAGGCCTAAAATCATTGAAGGAACCAAAGTCCATCTTTTTAGGGATAAGGGAAATAAATGTGTTGTTTATTTCCTTAAGAATATTTCCAGACTCTCAAGCTTGGGGTTTGGAGACTTATTTTCCATATAATCTTCCTTTTGAGAAATAGGAGAGGTACAAGGTTGGTTCACCATATCCTCAACATCCTCTAAGTTAACAGTAATCTCCAGAGTCTTGTCTTCCTACGTATCATCAAGCTCCTAGTTAACAATAAAGAGTTTCTTCTTAACATTAATAATAATTTAGACCCATTAAAAATAAATTCTAAATATATATTAAGGGAACATTTAAATCATCTAGTATTTCTTCATAAGATATAACTAATTTACCTTAAATTTAAAAGAATTAAAAAAATAAAAATTCCTTGAAATTAAATGAATTTCACGAGATTACACAAAGATGCAAAAATTATTTACTCTTTGAAGTCCATTATTTATGTGCGAGGTAAAAATAATGTAATCTCTAGACAAAACTTGATAGATTTTTTAAATTAAAATGAGAAACAAAGAACTATGCCTAAAATATTAATATGATTTTTTTCATAAATTCTTGAAAGAAAGTTGCAACCTATGTTTTTAGTTCAAACATGTATTCAATTCTTTTTCTTTAGTAGGACCTATATATATTTTTAATAATTGATTCATAAAATTCCACCATAAATGATATTACTTATTGTGGGAAATCAAAATTGTCTAATCCTGTAACTAATAATCTGACAAGGAACTACCTCAAACATCTCCAAAAATGTTGATAACATAGTACATAATGCTATATTAATTTACCATGTCTAAATATTGATAGATTCGATTGTCTATTGTATTGATAGAGTTCAATCCATCAATACATGGTTATGGGTGAGTTTTTTTCCATGATATTTAATTTGCAGAAATATTTACAATCTAAATAGATTCTAGTTACATCTTCACCATTAAATATTAATCCATATTCAAAGTTGCATAATTAATTTAGAATTCTTAATTAAGTTCATGAACACTTTACAAATTTATATCATAATATCTACTTGTTTTAATTTTACCGAACATACAAGATACTAAAATAGTAAGATATCTATTTTTGTTTTAAAATATTATGCACTAATACCAATAATGAAATAACACAATCTCATGTTATATATATTGTTTGTTGATGCATCAATGATTTCAAGTTTTAGCAAAAGTCTCTAAGATTTAAGACACCATTTCTTTTTTCTAGACATCTTTTTAGATGGAGCATGCAATATTTAGTCAGATTGGTCTTTATTACTTTGACAACAATGTTCTTTCATGTTTGATTAATGAGTATAGTATTTATGTGTCCCTATCTGAAAAGTAATTCAAACTAATAAAAAAAATTAATGAACTCTTGAACTAAATTAAAAATCGCATGACATTGCAATAACATAATTATCTTTCTAAACAATTAAAAAATATCAAGGCACTATATTAGTCTATAACTCCTAAAGCTTTTATGAGGAATTTTTATATGAATTATATATTATAATAAATAATTGGGTGAATGTAAAGTTACACCTATATCTAGTCTGTGCAAGGCTAATGTTCTAATTAAAAAATACAGAAATAGGAACAAACTACTAGAAAACAATAATAGTACTATAGGACATAGAAAGAAGAACCAAATCACTCAATTTATCCTGTACATTAGCAAGGTTTGGAGTATATATAGGAGGGTCCCAACTCTCATCATAATTTTCTTTTTTTAATCTTCTTTGTCCTCATTAACATAGGATGATGACATAAAAAGAGTTAGATAAGAAAAAAATATTAGAATTAAACTAGACTTTAACTCCACCAATAGGCTATCTTGAGGGTCCTCCCATGAGTGGTAGAAAGATAAAACTTTGATAAATAGACTGTGAATCACTTCATTATCTATAGTATCTTCTAATTCAGAAAGTCAAAACCTATAATATAATGTTTTTAATATAATGTACAACTAAAATATGAATAGATGTCTACAATTTATTTAAATTAAAATTATATTATATAACACATTCACATAAAATGATTTTAAACTCTAATGAACAAATGAAATTACTATTCTAATTGTAAAGTCTTTTAACTGTACTAGAAATGTGAAAGAAGAAAACCATATAAAAATACGCATTAAGCAATCTAAGCATTTTTAAATTAGTACATGAAGATATAGTGCTCCTCAATTCGAACAAATGGTATGCTAGACTATTCCAAGCATAAGTATTTCATGTAATCTTTCATTATTATAACTACATGTCCTTAAAACCGCTTGATATGCAAAGACTTTAAGCAGAGGTATCACTTTCATCATTTTCTACTAGATTTACCAGCTTCTGGGGAGTCCTTGGAATAAGTGGCCCAGGAGCCTTCATCGCTCCTTTCAATATCTTCACCACTTCTCCCATGCTCAGCCTCAGATTCTCATCGTCTTGAATACAGAGTTCCGCAACCACAGCAACTCTTTTGACCTATTCCATATATGCATCACTTGCTATTCTTACATCCACAACGCCTATTATGCTTCCTCTCTGAATTTGCAATGAAACCCAAGTCAGAAAGTACAACCTGCTCTCCTCCAACCTTAAATCCAGATTTCTACGACCAGATATAATTTCCAACAACGTCATACCAAAACTGTATACGTCTACCATGGGAGTGATTGGGAGCCCCGAGATCCATTAGGGCACCAAGTACCCTCGAGTCCCTCTTGTGGTTGTCAATACATGGCTAAAATCTCTGCCCAACACCTTTGCCAACCAAAAATTAGCTATATGTGGGCTGAAATCATTGTCCAGAAGAATGTTTTCACGCTTAACATCGCAGTGGATGATTTGATCCCTGCATTCCTCATGTAGATAAAGTAATCCTCATGCATTGCCCATTGCGATCTTAAACCGGGTCATCGAATCCAACACCTTCTCTCATCCTTCCTCTCTACGGAAGAGGAATGAATTTAGAGAGCCATTGGGCATGTAAGCACACACCAGCAGCCTTCGGGAGCCTTCCACGCAGAACCCATATAGCCTTACCAAATTCACATGCTATAGAATACCGACGGTACTTATTTCTTCACGAAATTGCTTTTCTGCTCCTGCACAACCCTCTATTCTTTTAACTGCCACAAGCGTTATGTCTAGCAAAGTTCCTATGTGTTGAAGATTGATGAAGGCCACCGTACGGTGGAGGACCGTACGGCAAAGGACACCGTACGGTGGAGGATGACAGAAGGTGAACCGTACAGCAAGACCACCATACGGTGGAAATAATATCATCGTGCGGTGAAGAGGGAGGAGGCATGTACGGTAGAAATGAACCGTACGGAAGGTGAACCGTACAACAAGACCACCATACGGTGGAAATAATATCATCGTGCGGTGAAGAGGGAGGAGGCATGTACGGTAGAAATGAACCGTACGGAAGGTGAACCGTACGGTTGAGACACCGTGTGGTGAGGAGAAGTAACCCGACGGAGGTAAACATGCCGAAGGGAGAAGTTACCCGACGGAGGCAAACGTGCCGAAGGGAGAAGTTACCGTAAGCAAGACTCGACGGAGGCAAAGTGCTGAAGTGAGTAATCACCGTGTGTGACAGACGGTTGGTAGACAACTGTTTTGCTGGTAACCATTCTTGTACCGAATTCTGTAACGAATTGTAGTGTGCATAAATGGCTGTAAGATTCGTGAAGAATTGTATGGTTGTAATGCAAGGTTGATTGCAAGGCAATCTGAGCCTGTGTAAAAATCCTGAGTGCATTGTATGTAAATTTGTTTACTGTAATACAAAGTAGCTCGAGGGGTTT
>MU223155.1:2769610-2779629 GCA_018584345.1 Thuja plicata
GAGTACATTGATCATTTGCTTGGTACTTCATGATATTGTGGCTTTGCATTTGGAGTTTGGCATGGGTTGATCAGTTACAGGTGCTCATGGATACATGGAAACAAAAATAGTGTGCATACTTGGTGATTGTTTCTGTTAGTCGTGCTGAGTAACTCTGTCCTTCGTCAAGTGGGAGATTGTTGAAGATTGACGAAGGCCACCGTACGGTGGAGGACCGTACGGCAAAGACCACCGTACGGTGGAGGATGACGAAAGGTGAACCGTACGGCAATGAACCGTATGGAAGGTGAATCGTACGGCAGAGACACCGTGCGGTGAGGAGAAGTAACCCGATGGAGGTAAACATGCCGAAGGGAGAAGTTACTCGACGGAGGTAAACATGCCGAAGGGAGAAGTTACCCGACGGAGGCAAACGTGCCGAAGGGAGAAGTTACCGTAAGCAAGACTCGACGGAGGCAAAGTGCTGAAGTGAGTAATCACCATGTGTGACAGACGGTTGGTAGACAACTGTTTTGCCGGTAACCATTCTTGTACCGAATTGTAGTGTGCATAAATGGCTGTAAGATTCATGAAGAATTGTATGGTTGTAATGCAAGGTTGATTGCAAGGCAATCTGAGCCTGTGTAAAAATCCCGAGTGCATTATATGTAAATTTGTTTACTATAATACAATGTAGCTCGAGGGGTTTTTGGCTGGTGGGTTTTTCCCTGGAAGGGTTTCCCACGTAAATCTCTGTCTTGTGTTTTATCTTGTGTGTGTCTTTATTTTCTCTATTCTTATTTTTTGTATGCATCTCAGTAGATTTGATCTTCCTATAACTTCCCCTGTAAATTGACATTTGGAAGGCGTTTCTGCAAGTAGCTTTCCTAACACTATGAACACCGAACCGAAATCTCCGTTTCCAAGCTTATGCTTGAAATTCTGGATTGCAATTCAGAACTCTTTGTAAGTGAATGCTTTGAGCATGGTTGGCACGTCATCTTCTACGCTCTTCTTCTATAGTCTTATACGTCTCCACAGAAAAAGTGTGGCCTAGAAGAGGGAAAAAACACAAGAGATATCCATGGCAGAAGGAAGCACATACATGAGCCCTAATCTATAGAGTGGGAGATCAGAAATAATGAAAGCAAAGGCCATACATGAGCAATTACTGAAACAAGCAGTCCTACAAATTTACATCATTTACTTGTGGTATGAGACAGCTTGTTCTTCGGGCAAGGATCGGTTCCTGGTTTCCTGGAAGCCATCGGTGGTGCTCGCGGTGACAAATTAGTTGAGGGGTCTTTGCCGACCACACCGATTTGAGAAAATACCTCGAGTCTTATGCTTGGGTGTGAAACCCTCAATACAACTGCACTTATCAATTAAATTACACAGTCCATACGCCCCGCAGATTTCATACTAACTCCACTGAGCCTGGTATGTTGACCATCCCTGACTCCAAGTACCGTCATCCCTCAAGTGGTAAAGGTGTCCTCTAGTACTATTGTTGTTTTCCCCTAGTTTGTACTAGGGGAAACTTCTCTATCAATAAGACATATATTTTTGTGAAGAAAGAGTCCTCTATCAAGATCTGATGGCCCTTCCCATTCTCTTCTTCTTCGTTAAACAAAGTATGTTAAAAAAACTCCTACTTTTTCTCAAAGTTGTCTTTTTCAACATTCATTATAGGCAACAAAACTTCCAACTTCTGGTGCATACAAATCAGTTGGTTTGTGAATAGAAAATTCTCTTCCTTCAACCTCACAACTTTTTCCTTTCGATAATCCTCCTTAGTCTTGGCCTCAACTTCATCCTCACTCGCTTGAACATCCTCCTCTTCAAGCGAATCCAAATTTTCAAGAAATTCTTCAATAACAAAATCAGTGTCATCATCTTCTTCCTGCATCTCCGCCCAAGCCAAACTATCTCTGATACCAATTGTAAGTTATAAATGAGTAGATATAAAACTAATAAACATATTGAAGGTAGCAATAAGAAAAATAAAGACACAAAGCATGACACATAACACAGCTAATTGTAATGGTTCAACAAATTTGCCTACGTCCACTCTTAAAATAGGGAAATCTCTTTATTAATGTTTTAACCCATACTATTTCAATGGCATGTACACAGCCAATATATATAAAGTTATGCAACTATCGAATGAGGAGGTAGGAGAAGGTGAAAGGTCATGACTGTTGGGCTTCACATACCTAACATTATCTGCAGCCAAAATCAGGGGAATCACCAACAAAGCATAAAGAATGCGAGGAAAAATTGATGGAAGAGCTCAAGCTAAAGTATAAAGATTTGAAACCATAAGATCACATTTTGGGATTTTTCCACGACTTCATTCTACATGAGTCTGATAGTCAAAGAACACATGATGGGGAAACGATAGATGATGTTCATGTTAGTGTACAAGAGGGACATAAAACACCTCATAATTGCAAAAAGTAGTACTTGATGGCCTTTGCGACAGAGTTATACAACAACAGAATGAAGTTTAGGCCGTAGGAGGGAGGTGGGAACTGATAAGGAAGACAATGATATGTTGGTTCCTTCCTAACATCAACCTATAGTTTATGGTTCTTTAATTTTTTTTTTTATGTTGCATTAATGATTATATAATTAAATTTTTTTTTTCAAATGTATCACTTAAAAAGTAGCAATATCACTAAAATTATAGCGAACCCAATTTGATTAAAAGTAATAATATCATAACAATTATAACAAATTCAAGTTCATTAAAATAAGTATTAGAACATCTATAATTTAGATATTTAATATTACACTTTTACTACAGACATAGAAGCAATCGCAGCATCATAAAACCACTTTAAAGATGTGGGCTCCAAAATCACTAGGAATTCTTACTTTTAGTTCGTTGGCTGCATTATTTTAATTCATGGACTACCTCTAAAGAAAAAATTGGAGCTCAAGCATTTTAGAATGTAACAAATGTAAGAAAACATATCTAGGGGCTTCATGTAACAATGAAGAAACTTAACCCGTGCATGGTTAAAAATGAGACTCACCGTCAGTCAATTTTTTCTCGTTTAGGAACTCATAAAATATTGGGTGGCCATTCTGAAGTGACCAAAGCTAATATTATGCCTAAGAGAAAAGAAAAAGAAAATTTAAATCTAAAGCAAAATGAAAATCTCAACATCGACGAAAGGAACCAAATTATGGCAAGCACTGTTATCTTGCAAAGTTATAGGAGAAACCTAATTCCCGTGATTTGTATGATGGGCTGCACCAATCAAAAGTTTAGGTGATCGGTTATTATATATTGCGACTAATTAGATATTAAATGTTCTCTTTGTTCCAATTACATCATTGTTCATATTCTTTATCCTTAGATTTATGATAATCGAAAATGTTTCATATTGATATCGATTGGTTTTATTTCATTTCTTTATAAGAGCTCTATTCAATAAAAGTTTATGTTATTTAAAACAACTTATTCAAAAATTTGCGTTGTGATATGCTTGTATTATGGTCTTGAGTATGTTTAGCTCGAGTTATATAAAAATTAGTAAAAGGGGCCAGGCTCAGATTGATTAATCCAGCTGCTCTTTGATTACCCAATTCTTTAATCTTTGACTAACCTTAATAATATTGTAGCAAGAACAAATTTTTATTAAAAATAGAGGCATAAATATATTCTACGGGTTCTCCAAAATGATGTTTTAACATGTGGACTTATAATTTCTTTTTGTATGGAGTGTTCTTGATTTGAAAATAATATTTTAATAAAAAAATGTGGATTGTCTACATAGATATTAATTAATTTAAAAATTGAAATGTTACATTCTGCAAGTTTAATTTATTTGGAGAATTGAGATATCGGAAATTATTATTTTAAGATTGTAGTTGTAACAAGGATAATTTTAGTTTGTAATTATTAGTTCTATGACTGGGACTAATGTTTTCCCCCCTTATTTCAAATTAATCTGTGCCTTGGAAGTTGCACAAATCTCAAACCTTTCCGTTTATATTATGGTCTTGGCAAAATTTCTTATTAAACGGAATTTCTGAATTTTTTTCCCTCCTTTCCGATTGGATCTCTACATTTTTCCGGTAGTCTTTTAATTTTCCCACTCAAAAAACTGTACAGAAAATAGCGCTCCACAGATTCATGGCAAATGGCAGGCACGTGTCTCTTACTGGAGTTTCCTGGCGTGGTGCAAGCTACTAAACGTGCTATTGGCATGCGAGTTTCCCTCGTGACTTTAGCATCATGCGTTTGTGAATTCAACTAAATTGTCGGGTTACAAGATTTTCGTGGCGGAAGCTCTATTTTTCTCCATTTCACCTTGAAAGATTTTGCTTTAGGATACCCTCCATTTGAAATTGAAGAAGTCTCCATTGTCACAGAGTTTAGTTTTATTGAAGTTATGCTATGGTTTGGATGAAATTCTGAAATTTGAAAGGGTAGAATCATTATGTCAATCAATCTTACTAATTCTGTACTCTTATTGCTTTAGGAAATCTTGCTAGTTGAAAGTTGTTTATACTCCAGTTCCACATCTATCCATTAAGAAAGAATAATTTCTTGAATTATACTTCGCAAAGCATAATCAAGCCCTTTTATCCGCTAGGATTCCGTGTTTTTTGTTTTTCCATTTCTGCATGAAATTGACATCACAGAACTTCATAAAATGGAGAATGAATGAATTTATTCGTTTAGGTGCAAAGTTTTCCGGAATTACGAGATACTTAGCACATTCACAACGTATTCTTACAATGATTTGATGTCTTTTTCCATTTTTGGATTATATTGAAATTATCTAGCTTCAGAAACAGAGAATGAGAAAATCTAGTTAAGCAAATTCCTTTTAATGACATATTTTCGACTGTAATTTGCTGGGAGTCAGGTCAAATCTTCACAATTTGTAAAACTAGATATTTTTTCCCTCTCAGGTTTCAAGAAATATAGATCTAGTTTATGGCGGAGGCAGCGTGGGACTGATGGGTCTAGTTTCCCAAGCCGTGCACGAAGGGGGTTGCCATGTTTTAGGGTTAATTTTCTCAACCGTTAATAGAAGTCTTTGAATTCTTCATTTAAACTTTTAGCTATTACAGATTATCAATTTGTTCGTTCCAAGCTTTCAAAGTCCATCCCCTGCACTAATTCGGTTCTGTTCATTTTTAGGGTTATTCCCAAAATGCTAATGCCTCGAGAGGTAAATTAAGAGGTCCCTGCATATTGGACAAAAATGGTCAAACCACTACTTCAAATTACAACTTTTTAATAGAAAAAAATTCAATTGCCGGTAGATTTTACCAGAAAGATACAATAATTTATTTACCTTATCTTTTCATTTTTAAATTTTTTTTTTAAAACTTTCTTAAAATGTGAGTTTGCCTTTAATAAACATTAACCTCTTTTTTTTATCAAGATAGGACCATATTACTATATCTTTATTGTAAACTCTATTTGATAAAAAATGCTTCAGGGGTTGGGTCTCTATCTATTTTTCTATTTTTCTATTTTTCTTCAAGGTAAATATTATTCAGTTTTGAGAAAACCTGTGAATTGGAGCTCCTTTCTTAGTCTTAGTTATAAACTAGCAAGATTAAATCGATAACACAGTGTTAAGTTCTTTATTTGGTTCAACCAATTAAGCCACTAATGCTCTGTTCATATTGCTCTCTATTACATAAAACAATTTTGGCTTCTTGAATTTGTCAAGTATATTAGGCTTTTCAGAGATAAAGAGGGTCAAATAACTTTTGTTTGGGACAAATACTTTACATCTACTCGAAGCTTTAAAGGAAATACGCCAAGCCCATCAAGGCTTAATGTAGAGCTTACATTGTTTTGTTTGTTTTTTTGACCTCCTTTGCTGAATACCTTTTAGGAAGAGGAAAATAACAATGTTGGTGCTTTGTGAAAGTAAGCAACCTTTCAGTTTCATGTTGTCTGATAGTACACACTTATTGTGTACTATGGGAGTTTCTTCTAGTTAGTAGAAACCCCTGCCAATCTATGCACATACGCCTAAATGGTGAACACCATAAAAAGAGAATGAGAATATATTTGCAGCAAATATCATCGTGTATTAAGGAAAAAAAACCCTAAAGTGTTTTTCCAACAACTAGCCTAGAATTATCTTGGAATCACCTTGATGCAATTGGAATTGCATGCTTCACTTAATTTATATATAATCTTTATTACTGCAAAAATAGTTTGAGATTTGAGTTAGGCTTTCTTAATAATTTTACAATAAAGGGAATGATATAAAATGCCAAGACAAAGTTTTCAGAGGAATCGATTTACAACTTGAATGATCATGGTCTTCTATCATATAGTGAAATTGGTACACATCTCTATAATTGTAGTTTGAGCTGTTGTCAATGCAACAACTGCACTACATTAAGGGTATTTGTTGTTCGTAGACCTTAATTATGAATTTACTAAAGCATGTTATGCCTTTTCATCTCCATTTCCTAGCCTATACATATCTTTAACTATTATGGTTTTTTTTTCAAAATGACATTAAACCAGGCTTGAGATTTAAGGATTAACCTTATTCATTGTGTAGGTTAAGTATTGTGAGACAAACTATAGCATTGACTATACCTAAATTTTCCAAAAGAGTCAGCTTGATAATCGTTATAGAACTCTGTTATATCTTCATTGCCTTCCTCACCTTTCATACTTTTGTCTAAGAGTTGCATGCCATCACAATTCTTGGTCAGAGCATTTCAAGATACACTATATTTTCCTAATTATTTGAAGATGCTTGATAAAAAACTTCAAAACTAGAAATTCCAGTATAGTAGCCTAAAAGACAATAAAAAAGAGTTGAAGTAGGAGGCATAGAAATTGAACGCTGCTACTTTCTGCCACTATACTCATTTTTGAACCACGTAAGGATCCTGTTGATCCAAAGTAATAAGCGCTAGAAACAAGGTCTAGCCAAGTCCTAGAAGAGAAATATTGTCGAACCCAAGGCAATAATTCCGGGGCCCAACCCAAAGATTCAAATCCACCCGTTTATCCAAAACAAGTGGTGAATAAAAAAAACATGTTTGCATATCCTCTTCCGATTCTTCTTACTTCTCTTTCCCGACTCAAGCTCTGGAGAGCCCTTGTTTTCTAATGGTATGGATGATCTTGAGAGACAACATCCCTTACATCGGATTGTTTAATTAAAGATAGTTTTTGATTTAGATGTGTGTTTATTTATCTTATATTTTGATTTAGATGTGTATTTATTTATCTTATTGTAATTTGTTATATAAAGTTAAAATATTGACATCCATATACTCTTACCATTTTAACTTTTTAAAATTTATGTTATATACAAATTAACTGTAATTTATATTTTTTTTTATATACATTTCCATTTGTTTTGTTTTCATGGGTAACTAGATTTACTTTTCAATGATAGATAAGCTCATTTCCTTGTTTACTTTCTGTATAAAAGAAAAGTAGTTTAAAATTGATAATCTCTGGTTGAATCAATGATCATTTAATCCGTGCATAACTGCCTTTCTTTTTCCAGATATCCATTTCATTAGCAGGGTAGAAATGACAGAGAAGAGAAAAACAACAATGGTACAAGAGTGGTACGTAGACTTAGTAGATTCAGAAAAGCTCGACTTGCGGCTGGAAGATCTGACCGGTAGATTTGATAAAGCTTTTGATAATTCAGGAAAGCCGTCTTCCGTGTCAATAAACAAAGTGCCCAAGTATCATGGATTTAAACAGAGATGCATATGAGCCCTGGGTGGTCTTTTTGTGACTTTTTCACCACAAGAAATCTCACCCACTTTCCGAAATAGAGTTATACAAAGTAAATCGAGTAAATCGATCATTGAAAAGATTGCCCCAAAACAATCAGGATGCAGGCTTTTTAGTGGATGGGTTGCAGGCCTTGGTTGTATAAATCAAAGCAAGTTATGAAGGAAAAGGAGAGTATGACGAAAAAGTCCTCGCGTGGCTGTTCAATCTAGATGGATGCTTCATTCTAGAGACTCTCAGGCTTCTCAGCGATGAATCGCAAAGGAACCTTAATGGCGATTCAGGATGGAACTTGGATCCCATTTTTAATATATTCAGTGTATCCTCCATGCTTCCACATTTTACATACATTTCAACAACGAAATTCCCTAAGGTTCCGTTTGTTTCTAGGTATTGACTAGGAATTGGCATACCAGTATGTTGGTATTGTCGAATTCAGTGTTTGGTTCCAAAATGAAAAATAGGAATAGGGTTATGCGAATTCTAATTTTGGGCCTTTTTGAGCATTCCACAATTCCCCCTCAGGACCTGGAATTGGAATTGAGAGTATTATTTTGTGAAGGAAAATTCATTCCCATTTTTGTGTTAATATTATATTGCTATCAGGATGTATATATAGTGTATATATACACATGTGTATATATACATTTGTGTGTATATATGTGTGTATATATACACATGTGTATATATACATAGGTGTATATATACATGTATATATACATATGAGTGTATATACACACATGGACATATATAGTATAGATACATGTATGTATATATACACATGAGTGTATATACACATATGTATATATACACACATGTATATACACAAATGTGTATATACACACATGTGTATATGTGTGTATGTATATATATACACATGTGTGTATATACATATATATACATGTGTGTATATACACACACATGTGTGTGAATATACATATGTATATATACATGTGTGTATATACCCTTGTGTGTATATATACATGCATGTATGTATATATACACACATGTATATACATATTCATATGTATATACACATGTGTGTATATACATATTCATATGTATATACACATGTGTGTATATGTGTGTATGTGTATATATGTGTATATATACACAAATGTGTGTATATATGTGTATATGTGTGTATACACACATGTGTATGTGTGTATATGTGTATACATGTGTATATACACACATGTGTGTATGTGTATATACATACATGTATATGTGTATATATATGTGTGTGTGCATACATGTGTATATATACATGTGTGTATATACACACATGTGTGTGTATATACATGTATGTATGTACACATGTGTATATATACACACACATGTGTGTGTATATATACATGTGTGTGCGTGTATATATACACACATGTGCATATATGTGTGTATATATACACATGTGTGTGTGTGTGTATATGTGTATGTGTGTATATGTGTATGTGTACAAAAACAAAATTCCAATTCCAATTCTAGTTGTGTGGAACCAAACACAGAATTTGCATCTTCTCAGTCATCCTCCAGGTGAACCAAACAGGGCAAGCCCATATTCTAGAATTCATTTTGAGAATAGCACAAACCTGGAATGGATTCAATTCCAGAATTGGCAATTCCAGCATGCACAAATTCCGCCAACCAAACGGGCCCTAAGAAGTCATCAAATTGAAATCCTCTTCTAAATATTTTATGGTGTAGCTCCTTCCCTACTTCAAAATCTCCCAAGTTAGTACATGCTTGGAGAATGCTAGCAAAGATAAATTGAACGGGTTCGGATCCCATTATTTTCATTTCAAATAATAATGATAAGGTTGCCTTAGGGCCCGTTTGGCGCATGGAATTAACTTATCCAAAATAGGCCTATTCTAGAATAAGGGCCTATTATGGAATTAATTAATGCTCAAAACGAAAGGTGGAATAAGCTATTTTGCGTTTGGATCCCATAATGTAGAATTGGAATAAAAGGTTATTTTTTATTTTTTTAGTTAATTTGAACAATATGTATTTTTAACTTGTGTACACACATACACATACACATACACATACACATATACATATACACATATACACACACACACGTGTGTATATATACACTTGTATGCACACATACACACATATATACACATATATGTGTGTATATACATGTGTATATACACACATATATACACATATATGTGTGTATATACACACAGATGTGTGTATATACACGTGTGTAATGTGTATATACACACACATGTGTGTATACACACGTGACACGTGTGTATACACACAT
>MU223155.1:2779727-2797965 GCA_018584345.1 Thuja plicata
GTGTATATATACACACATGTATATATATACATACCCACATTAAAAAAAAAGATTTAAAAAAAAAATTATAAAAAAAAAAAAAATTAATAAAATAAAATAAATTTGAATCCATAAATAGCTTATTATCGAATAAGAAATGAATTCTAGCTTTTTTTTATAATTAACTTATGCTGGAATAAGCCTCAAAATGGGGATAAGTTTTCTAATTCGAGAATAAGGAAAATGCCCACAAACAGAGAATAAATTTATTCTAGCATTAACTAATGCTTATTCCAGGTTAATTCCTAGCGCCAAACGGACCCTTATGGAAATAAATATATAGTTGATTATTAGGTGTGCGCGGTTGATCTTCATGCCCATGCCGACTATCTTGAGGACACCTTTTTCGATGATCTAGATCCATTGTGATACTCACAGGAAGAATATAGCAGGGGCTAAGGACTTCGTCCTTATGTCCTTATACATGCTACTTGCATTTACTTTAAAATTTATCATTTGTGTTGATAATAATCCATGTTCAAAGTTCATGTGTTTACGTAGACTTAAAGTATGATGGTTGTGTAGCTCAGCTTTGTAACCGCAAATTGTGTTTTCTCAAGATTTTCCTATCCACCATGGCATTTATAATCACAACATTAGACAATTTCATTTGTTTGAAAGTTTCTAAGTACTATCAACTGAAAATAAACCATGCATGTATTGCAGTAATGACATATCTCTGAGGCATTTTGTTAAACAAGTCATGGGTTTCCCAATTTGAATATCCACTCTTATCATTTTGATATCTTTACTGACCCGCTGATGCTTGAAAATCAGGTTCCCATGAGCATCCTCTTTCAGCTGTCGGAAACGGAGGAAAGCTTAACAGAAGAGACAACAAGGACATAGATTCTTAGGATGATATGCAAAGGTATCATAGCTTTGGCTCATCCTTTCTCCTATCATCGGCAGCCAAGAACAGGGGAATCACCAGAAGAGCACAAAAAATGCGAGACATAATTGAACGAAGAACTAAAGTTATAGTATAAAGATCTCAAACCATACGATCGTATTTTGAGATTTTTTCATGATTTCATTGTGTATGAGTCTAAGAGGATCCATGAAGGGAAAAAGGTAGAGCAGGTTCGACTTCCTATACCAGATCGATGCAATTTTCTTCATCTTCGAGGTCATAAAACCCTTCATAAACGTAAAAAGGAGTACGTCATCGCTTCTTCGACTGAGTTATTCGAAAACGGAATGAATTTAAAGTTAAATGAGGGAGTTCCAACCATCATGTCTCTCCATTTCGACAAAGAGAAAAAGATTATATTTCTCTGTTGCTGAACTAAAAAATAACAGTGAAATAGAGCAATTAAAGTAATTTGATGTATTATTTGTAAAGGATAAAAGCATAACAAAGTATGATAGTATAATATAGAAAAACAGAGCAGTAAAAAACAGAATAGAACAGAGCAGCTGAACACACTTAGAGATTATGGTATGAATTGATACAGAGTACTGTTTTTTTTGTTACACATTATATAAAATGTTGCTCTATTTATAGAGTTTATACAGACCTCTAGACATTTTTTGAGAAGCTACGGTGAAGGGATAAGGAGAATTCTGGAGTCTTCCTCCCAGTACTGTTAAGAGAATTCTGGAATTTTATATTGAATTCCCACCTATTATATTGTAGATTAAATGAACATTATTCCAACACCTCCCATAATGATTATTTGGAAAGCATAGGAGTTGCCTTGAGCTGTAGTGAGTATCTAAGTTTGACAAATTTTACAATAGATAATTCTTCCGTAAATATCTCTTAAATTTGATCTTCTATTCTACAAAATTGTAGTTCCACCACTTCAATTTAAATTAGGCCTCGAACAAAATGATGATGCACCTCTATATTCTTAGACCTGGCATGATACACATGATTTTTTGCTAGCTTAATAGTACTTTGATTATCACAAAATATTATAGCAGGAGCATCTTGTGGATGGTATGTGTCTTCAAATAGTCTTCTAAGCCACAATGCTTCTTAAGATGCCTTTGATGAACCAATATATTAAGCCTCTATAGATGAAAGTAATAGTTTTTATTGGTCGTGATCCAAGATAAAAGATGTACCCTGAAGTTGAGTTTCTATCATCAATGTCACCTACATAATCAGACTCTGTATATCCAACTAGAGTAGGCTCACCTCAATACTTATATTCATTCCAAGTTGATAAGTACCCTTAATGTATTTTAATATTTTTTTAGCTTCTTTCCAATATTCAATGTGTACATTTTCCATGTACCTAGATACAATACCAACAATATATGCAATATATGGTCTAGTTATAGTAAGATATAAAAGATTCACAACAAGCTATTTGTACAAATTTTCGTCCATGTTCTTTTGAGTAGAGTTAGTACTCAATTTTAATTCTACTTCACATGGTGTATTAGATTATTTACAATCACTCATATTAAAAAATTTCAATACATCAAGAGCATATTTAGTTTGAGAAAACATGATCCTTCCTTCTTCTTTGCATACTTGCATACCCAAAAAGTAGTGCATCAACCCTAGATAAGTTATTTCAAAAGTTTGTTTGAGTACATCCTTGGTTTTTTCAATATTATGTGTGTGATCTCTTTTAATAATCAATTCATCCACATATAGTACAATAATAACAACTTTATCATCACTATATTTTACATACACATCTGGATCAACTTTACTTCTTTTAAATCATACATCTATCAAATACTCATTTCTTTTGGAGTATCATGTCCTTGGTGCTTACTTAAGTCCATATAATACATTTTTTTTAATCTACATATCAAATTTTCTTGACCAACTTTAACAAATTTTGGTGGTTGTTTCATATAAATTTCTTCTTTTAAATCACCATGTCAAAAAACACTTTTTACGTCCATTTGAAAAAAAATCCAATTAAATTTTTTTGCTAAAGCAACTATTGTACGAATGGAAGTCATTTTATCAATTAGAGCAAATGTCTCAATATAGTGAATACCTTCTATTTTTTTGAAACATTTAGCCACTAACCTCGCTTTGTAATTTTCAATATCTCCATCTAATGTGAACTTTGTTCTATAATTCCACTTGCAACCAACCACATTTTTTTTCTCCTTTTGGAGGCATTATCAATTCCCACATTTTTTTTTTCATCAAAGAGTTGTACTACTCTTCCATAGTTGCTTCCTATTCATATTTTTCTTTTGCTTCTTCAAATGTGTTTCAAATGTTAACCTGCATCACCTTAGCCATGAGAGCGTAGTCATAAAACATATTTCTACGACCTTATTGCTATATTTCCTGAGTGCTTTCATCTCCTCTTTCACTTGATGCTTCAACTTGTGTTAGTTCTCCTTTTGCAAAAGATTACACACCTTGGTTTTGATTATTAATAGAAGTGGATTTATCTTCTTCAGTTAAGATTGGAAAATAAGATAATATAGAAGAATGATTACTTTCAATATATTAATCAAACCATAAATTCTTTTTTATATGAATTTCATTTGTTTTAGAATTGTATAACATGTATCCTTTTGACTTGTCAATATACCTCACCATTTTGCACTTCTCACTTTTTTCTTTTAAGTTTGTTCCTTCTCTCATCACGAAGGTGGCCATTGTTAGTCATTAAAGGCACTGAAGGGGGGGGGGAGGTGAATCAATGTAATCACAAATCTGAAACTCTTCTTTAATAGATTCCACAATACCCAACATGTAAATGAAAATACTATGTAGAAATCTAACAAGTAAGACATTCACATAATATAGACTCAACACACCAGATTTTTCTTGTTGAAATCCTTGTTAGAGGGAGAAAACCACGTGTGAGATGATACCCATAAATTTCACTAGTGCACTAAAAAAATATGCTAAGTTAGGAGCAATTACAAACACCCTGTTAAGGGAATACGCAATTAAGAGTATCTTAAGCTCTATTAAGAGATAATACAAGTCCTATTAAGAACTACCTTGTCAAAGGATTTCAAACTCCTTCTGAGAGTTACCTTGTTAGAGGGTTTACAATTTAGATCATATTAAAGATCTTGCTCACCATATTAGGAGTGACCTTGATAAAGGATTTAAGTTGCAAACCTATTAGGTCTTGCCTTGAAAAATACACAAGAATAACTAATCTGAAAATGACACTTCCTGTCTGACAGATTCACTTCAATTATGATCACAATTCCTCCTTAATAATCCAATAACTTAACACAATGAAAATCTCTTATCGCACCGCAAAACATTACCTTATTAACCCTAAATCTCAAATTCATCCTTCTTTTATAAAAACTTTATCAAAGTTGGCCTTTTGCCCTAAAATGTTTTACAAACTGACATAAAACTCAAATCCAATTGCACCAAAATGCATTGGTCAAATCAATAAATTCAACACAACATTATAAAAAAGTCATAAACAATCATTTGCTAACATAAAAGTGACTGGTTAGATGATCTAACGAAACAGACTTTGCCTATCCTCTCTTCTTCTACCAGTGTCACTTAAATTATCAATAACTTGCTCCAATGTTGAAACTAACTAATGTGATCTTAGATGTAGTAGTATATGCCTCTATAGATGTTAAGTGTACAATAGCACACCTTAACTCGATCTCAAACTCCAACTCCAGTTGTATGTTCTTTGTATACTTTCTTTTGCCCGGTTGACTGAACACTTAGTCAATTAATCAATTGATCCTTCAACACCACCTGTAAATCTAATCTCATACCTTCATTATATATCGTGTTGACAATAATGACAATACCAAAGTACACACACATGATCAAAACTCATATCATCGTCATGAAAATACCAACAATCTCCCCCTTTGGCATTGATGACAACACTTAGAAATTCACTAATAGAAAATGTAGTGCTCAGAGTCTAATTTTCAAATATTTAATTTATTTCAATACCCATATGGTATAAATTGGTTTTTAGTAGGCATGTCTAGAAATGACTTTTTAAAATGCATGTTTCTTGACCATACCACACATTGTATGACCACCATATTTTGACCTAAATAAATAAATTTTTGTGAATCCTTCTAGGAAAAGATACCTATGACACCAAAGATTGATGGGCATATATATATAATGTTTTTATTAATTTTGAATTGATTATAAAGTATATTTTTGAAACCTCTAGTGTACGACCACCATAATTTGATGAAAATTTAACATTTTTTCAAAATTCTTTTTTTAATCTTCAATAAAATTCTATATAGATTGATTGCATATAATTTGTTTTCAAAAAAATGTAAAAATAAAAAATTTATTAAATTTTTAGTGAACCACACTATTTTAAGTTTAGGTACCACTTTTGATTAATATATATTGCAAAAATAGTATAATTGATCATATCACTATGAAAATTATATTTTTTAAATCAGGACAATAAGAACTCTAATGAGTTTTTATTTCATCAAAAAATTTGATTGGGAAGACTTTGAAAAAATTATGGCACGACAGGAATCTGGTATTTCAGTGCCTTAGCCATTATTTTGGATGTCCAAGCATAGGCTTGGTCCCACCAAGCATATTCCGAACTGAAATCCAATGCAAATGGTGGATTGAAAATGTAAATTTTCAAAAATGGGCACACATTTAAAAATCCATACCTATTACTTAAATATAATAAATAAGCATTTAAAAATGAGTTTCTAGGCATAATTTAACAAAAGAAAATATCTCGAAATGGGCACCCATTTTGAAACAGTTACCCATTTTGAAAAAAGTGCACCCCTTTTAAAAAAAATGAGCACCCTTTTTTAATTTTTGGATCGAGCGTTCGAGCCTAAATCAAGTGCTCACTTTTTCAAAATAGGTGCCCATTTCTAGCAGCATTTTCAAGTCCACAATACTTCCACTGAATTGGGACCCAACTTCTTGCAAAAGTTGTCCAAATCCTTATTGAATTTCATGGTCAATTGCCTACAATATTGTATGCTAATATTGAAGCTAGGTGGTGTACTGTGTTGAAACTTGACAAAGAAATAATTAAATATGCCTTAGTCCAACTACAATGAAATATGTCTAAAGATAAAATCAATGAGACACTTCAAAAGGTTAGACATTATTTTAATACGAATTCTAGAAGAACAAGATTACTGATTGGTGATTCTCAATAAGTCAAAGATGAAACACAGGAGATTCTGAGAAAATATTTTGGTCTTGAAAAGGATAAGAACTTGAATAAATTTATGTGGACATTCATGGTGCGGGAGCACACCTAGGCTAACTTCCATGTTTTAATCATTTTGGCTTGTACTTGACATTGGCCAAGTCAAGATAGTTAGGTTGCTTTTAGAAATTAGAAGTTCATTTCAATGTGGGCTAGGTGAGTTAGTCATTAGGACTAAGTTCACCAAAGTAGCCATTGCTAGTAGCTTTTTCATTTATTAGGCTTAGTTGCTAAATGATGGATTTGAGTCATGAATGTGTCATAAACACATAAATGAGAATATAGAGATTCCATAAGGCCTTTAATGATCTTGGATCCTCGTAATGAAGAGGTTAGAGGTCCTAGAAATGAGGAAAGTGGCATAAAAGGAAAGATGCCAAAAGTTGCTAAATTGTTGTCATGACAACATTTGCAATTATTGCAAATGTTGCATGCAACACAGTTACCTTGGATCCCCGTACAAAATAGGAGTGGGGAATCAACCAACAAGGCCTAGAATGATGGAAGAAGACATCTAATGCATAGAGAGACTCAAATTTTAGGAGTTAGTCATTCATTGTAACAAGTTTGGGAGATTAATATAGTCTGCAATTCTATATTTTTCAGTAATCTCGAGTTCATTATGACAGTGATATTTTATGGATTGAAAGCTTCAAATTTATGATTATTTTGTGTTCTTAGGATAGTTTGGATTGTTTTTAATTTAGTAGTCAAGTTTCTTTATGGTCTTTTGAGGTCTTGTATAAATTTTTTTGTTTTTAGAGAGTCTACTAGTCCTATCTTGACCAGTCAGTCTAGTCATGGCTCCCCCATGAAATCTAGCCATGGGAAATACCTAAGGATAGATGGATATTTTAGGGGATTCACTAGTGTACATATGTGTAGATTTAGGAGTCATGGAAGATGGAGCAGCTATATTTAGTGCCAAGCCCTAGGCGAGCATACATTGTCTGGTTAGCGGTTTGGTGATGAAACAGTGAGTATAACTTGCACGGTAGTGAAGCATTGTACGAACTAAGTACAGTTTTAATTAGGGTTTAGGTATACCTTGATATTTTATGATGGTCAAGTTCATACCAATCACTGAGACCAAGTTTTGAATAATTTTTCAACTAAGTTGCAGTCAGTCCTAGAAATTATGCCTATTAGCCCTATTGGACCTACATTGTAGGAACCCTATGTACGGATGACTTAGGGAACTAAAAATTCCAAAATCTCTTGTAAAAGAATAAAGGGTATCTGGATATGGTGTTAGATTTTCTAGTTCTTTGGGAAAGTTTTGCAAGAAATAGGAAAAGGTCACTGTCAAGGGCTACAAGGAATTAGGCCTTCTTGTGACAAAATTGTGAACTCGATTGCAAAGAGAGGTCCTTCAAAATGGATTCCATTGGTATCAAATACAATGTCTACATGATGATGGACACCCCTGAAAATGATTCATTAGTGTTAAAGTGGAAATTGGCAATTAGACTCTTCTAAGTTTAGTAGAACTGAGGAATTGAATTAACTAAAAGGTGTTAGACTTTCAAGGTGAAGCACAAAGGTTAGAACTCTTAGAAAAGAGTGAAAATTGGACTTAGTTAATCATCTAAACTGATTCAGGAACTAGAGGATATTAGGTTCTTAGAAGAGACAAGCTAGGTCTCTTTGATGCAGTGCTATCAAGCCTTGGAACTCTCACACCATATTGGTATCAGAGCTTGATTAACGATCAAGCTTATGGTGGATGTTTTAGCCTACTGAATCAGTTGGAGAGAACACACCTGGAAGTTCAGTGAAAGATAAAGCCATGGTGACTAATGCTGAGTTAGCCAAAAAGGTAGAAGATCAAAAAGAAGACAACAAGTTATTAAGAGAAAGGTTGTCTCAAATGGAGCAACTCTTGGGAGAAGTCCAAGACAAAGATGAGAAGATGAAAGATAAGATAGAATAGAAAGAAGAAGAAGAAGCAAGGGAGAAAGGAGTGGTTTTAGAAGAAGAAGCTCCAAGCCCTGACCCTGTCAGTGACCAAGAACCCTTCTTAAAGGCATTGAAGGCTTTAAGTGGCAAAGCTTTGGAGGGTGTGCCACTATTTAGTGGACAAATAGAGCCAGATTCAATTGTGGATTGGATAGAAAACATAGAGAACTATTTTGAATTTGATGGTATCAGAAAGGCCCAAAAATTAAATGTGGCCAAGTCAAGATTGAGAGGTTCAGCTCTCACATGGTGGAAGTTTGTTCAAACTAAAAGAGAGAAAGAAGGAAAGATTCCTATAGCTACATGGAAGGGCATGGTGACTAAGATGAAGAAAACCTATTTTCCTGATGATTATGAAGTGCAACTACATAGGAGGAGACATAATCTCAGACAAAAAGACTTGGATGTCCAAGATTACACCGAGGAGTTCCAAAAGTTGTGCTTAAGGTCACAAGTGGTGGAGGATGAAATCATCAAACTGTCCAGATATTTGAATGGACTCAAATGGTCTATTCAAGAAGACATGAGTCTTGTGAAATTCAAAACCATCCGCCAATGCTATCAAATGACCTTGAAGATAGAGGAGAAAGACAAAAGAAAGAAAGAACCAAGTTCTAAAGGAAGAGGTAGAGGAAGAGATAGTAGAGGACCAAGAGGTGGCTATGGTGGAAGGAGTTCAGAATCAAGGACACAAGGACAAGTCAAATATAATGAGTAGCAAGAAGGAAGTTATAGTAGAGGTGGTAGAGGAAGGAACTCCAATTTCAGAGGTAGAAGTGGTGGACAAGGAAGAGACAATTAATTTGCCAACATGAAATGTTACCATTTCAATCAAATGGGATACCTTGCCTATAGGTGTCCAAAGAAGGGTAGTAATTCTCAAGGAGGTAACAAGAGGACTAATCTGGTCAAAGAAGACACAAATGAAGCTAACAAATACCTTGAACTGCCATTAAATTTAGAGGAAGGTGAGAACTTCATGATGAGGAGAACATTGATCAAGGAGCGAGTTAAGGAGGAGCCAAGCCAAAGGAGGTCTTTGTTTAGAATCAAATGTAAGGTGATGGGTAAAGTATTAGAGTCATTATTGACTTAGGTTCTACTGATAATATTGTATCAAAGGAGGTAGTCAACAAACTAAACATGACAAGGATACCTCATACTCATCCTTACAAGGTAACATGGCTCAATAAGGGACATCATGTTTTAGTGAATGAGCAAGCATGGGTGGAGTTATCTATAGGGAGATACAAGGATAAGGTACTATGTGATGTACTACCCATGGATGAATGTCACTTTCTTTTAGGCAAGCCATGGAAATTTGACTGCCAACCTATCCATGATGGAGTGAAGAACTCCTATACTCTCAAGAAGGACAACATGACTTTCAAAATTTAGTCATTATTAGAAGATGTATAAGTGAAGACAGCGGGTCCTAATGTGCTAATGGTGAGTGAAAAATATTTCTTAGAAGCCATGGAGGAAGGAGAAGGAGTTGGATTTGCATTAATGTTGAAGCCCAAGGAAGTTGAAGACAAAATGGTGAGGAGGACAGAGCTGCCACAAGAGATCCAAGATATGTTGCAGAAATATGATGGTATAATAAGTGATGGAAAGCCATCAACATTACCCCCTATGAGACTCATAAGCCATAAGATTGACCTTATTCCTAGAGCTACCCTACCCAATAAGGTAACCTACAAGATGAACCCTCAAAACAATGAGGAAATAGCTAGGCAGATTCAAGAGTTGTTAGAACAAGGTCTTATAAGGAAGAGTATTAGTCCTTGTGTTGTACCCACAGTCCTAGCCCCTAAGAAAGGAGGTACTTGGAGATTATTTACTGACTCTAGAGCCATTAATAGGATACTATCAGATATAGGTTCCCTATCCCTAGGATAGAAGACTTGATGGATTGTTTAGGAGGTGCAAGGTACTTCACAAAGATAGAATTAAAAAGTGGATATCATCAGATAATGGTTAATGAAGGAGATGAATGGAAGACAACCTTCAAGACTAATGAAGGGCTATATGAGTGGCTAGTCATGCCATTTGGCCTATCAAATGCTCCATCAACTTTTATGAGGTTGATGAATGTAGTACTTAAAGACCATATTGGCAAGTTTGTAGTGGTGTACTTGGATGATATACTCATCTTTAGTAGAACAAGAGAGGAACACCTCAAGCATGTGGAATTAGTACTCAAGAAGCTACATGAAGAGAAGCTCATGATCAACTTGGAGAAATGTGAGTTCATCAAAACAGAACTAGTGTACCTAGGATTTGTTCTATCTCATGGTAATTTGAAAATGGACAAGAGTAAAGTGGAAGCCATTATGAATTGGCCTACTCCAAGGACATAAACAGAGGTAATAATTTTTCATGTCCTTGCTTAGTATTATAGGAAGTTCATAAGGAAATTTAGTGCTATTTGTGCTCCTATGTTGGACACAATCAAAGGAGGGATGAAGACCAAGTTTGCATGGAATGAACAAGCCAACAAGAGCTTTGAGTTGTTGAAGAAAAAGATTGCTACCCAACCTATGTTAGTTTTTCCAAGCTTTGAGAAGTTTTTCACAATTAAATGTGATGCAAGCAACATAGCTATTAGGGCTGTCCTAAGCCAAGAGGGTAGACCAGTAGCATTTCATTCAGAGAAGTTGAGTGAAGAAAAGAAGAAGTATTCATCTTATGATCTTGAGTTGTATGCATTGGTTCAAGCTTTGAGAAAGTGGAGGCACTATTTTCTTCCCAAGGAGTTCATTGTCTATTGAGACAATCAAGCTTTAAGTTTTATGAATTCTCAAGAGAAGTTGAGCCACAAGCACATGAAATGGGTGGAATATCTACAAGCTTACACCTTTAATATCAAACACAAGAAAGGTTTCCTCAATAAGGTGGCAGATGCATTATCTAGAAGATCTCTTACCATCCAAGAGATTCAGTTGAAGAGCATGGGAATAGATCACTTCAAGGATCTATATGTTGAAGATAAGGACTTTGTAGACATTTACAAGGTATGTGCTGAATAGAAGAACCATTTTCATAGTAAGTATGTTGAATACACTTTGCAAAGTAACCTTTTGTTTAAAGGAAATTAGTTATGTGTCCGTAGAGTCTCTATTAGGGAGAATATGATTCAAAAAAAGCACAATGGTGCATTGAGTGGTCACTTTGGGATCACTAAGACACAAGAACTAGTTCAAAGTTTCTACTATTGGCCAAGAATGAACCTTGATGTTAAGAGGTATGTGGAGAGTTGCATTGTATGTCAAAGAGCCAAGGGTACTTTTTCTAATGCTTTCCTTTACCAACCACTACCCATTCCCACTAGGCCTTGGGATTGCTTGAGCATAGATTTTGTAGTTGGGTTACCCAAGACAAGACAAGGCATGGATAATGTTTATGTAGTTCTGGATAGATTCAGTCAAATGGCTCACTTTGTTCCATGCAAGACCACTAATGATGCCAGCCAAATAGCCTCTCTCTTCTTCAAAGAGATCATAAGAATCCATGGGTTACCTAAGAGCATTGTGTCTGATAGAGACACTAAATTTATGAGTCATTTTTGGAAGACTCTTTGGCAAAGATTAGGCACTAATTTATACTTTGGGTCTGCCTACCATCCCCAAATTGATGGTCAGACTGAAGTGGTGAATAGAAGCCTTGGAAACCTACTAAGGTGCTTGACCAAGGAGTATGAATAGCAATGGGATCAATTGATTGGACAGGCTGAGTATGCCTACAATAAGACCATCAATAGATCAACAGGGAAGATCCACTTTGAGATAGTATATGAATTACACCCTAGAGGAGTCTATGAGTTGAGAGAATTGAAGGATGGAGTGAAGGCAAGTGGATATACAGATGAATTTTCTTATGCAATGCAAGAAATACATGGTACAGTCCAAAAAACTCTGACAATGAACACCTTGAAACATAAAGCAAAGATTGACGAGAGTAGGAGAATAGTTCAGTTCAATGTGGGTGACTTGGTGATGGTACATCTAAACAAATCAAGAATTCAAAAGGGAGTCCCTCACAAGTTGCAGATGACAAGGATAGGTCCCTATCCTATCTTGGCTAAATATGGTGAAAATGCATTCAAAGTTGAACTCCCAGAAGACAGTGGACTGTCACCTATTTTTAACATTGTAGACTTAGTCCATTACAAAGGACCACAACAAGATATGGATCAGAGTCTCCAAGAAGTGATCAAATATGTGGAAGATCTACAATTACCCTCTGCTACAGTCATAGGAGCTGAAAATATACTAGATACTAGAATATACAAAAAGACCAGGACCAAAGAGTATAAGGAACACTTGATCAAAAGACATGATCAAACCAATGCTGATGCAATATGGGTTAAAGAATCAGAGTTCAAGAAGATGGGGATTGATCCAAGCATCCTCAATCCAAGGGTGGATTGAACTTTTTGTTTTGGGGAGGATGGTGCAGGAGTACACCTAGGCTAACCTCTATGTTTTAATCATTTTGGATTGTACTTGAAATTGGCCAAGTAAAGATAGTTAGGTTGTTTTTAGACCTTATAAGGTCATTGCAATGTGGGCTAGGTGAGTTATTCATTAGGAATAAGGTCACCAAATTAGCCACTGTTAGTATTTTTTTTTCATTTATTAGGCTTGGTTTCTAAATGATGGATTTGAGTCATCGATGTGTCCTAAACACATAAATGAGGACATAGAGATGCCATAAGGTCTTTAATGATCTTGGATCCTCGTAATTAAGAGGTTAGAGGTCCTAGAAATGAGGAAAGTGGCATAAAAGGAAAGATGCCAAAAGTTGCTAAATTGTTGTCATGACAACATTTGCAATTATTGCAAATGTTGGATGCAACATGGTTACCTTGGATCCCCCTACAAACTTGCAATGGGGAATCAAACAACAAGGCCTAGAATGATGGAAGAAGGCATCTAATGCATAGAAAGACTCAAATCTCAGGAGTTAGTCATTCATTGTAACAATTTTGGGAGAGTAATATAGTCTGCAATTTTGTATTTTCAGTAATCTCAAGCATTTCATTGTGACGGTGATATTTTATGGATTGAAAGCTTCAAATTTATGAATTTTTTTTGTTCTTAGGATAGTTTGGAGTTTTTTTCATTCAGCAGTCAAGTTTCTTTGTGGTCATTTAAGGTCTTGTATAAATTGTTTTGTGTTTAGAGAGTCTACTGGTCCTATCTTTACCAGTCAGTCTAGTCATGGCTCCCCCATGAAATCTAGCCATGGGAAATACCTAAGGATAGATGGATATGTTAGGGGAGTTAGTAGTGTACATATGCACGTAGAGTTAGGAGTCATGGAAGATGGAGTAGCTATTTTTAGTTCCAAGCCCTAGGCGAGCATACACTGTCTGGTTATAGGTTCGGTGATGAAAAAGTGAGTATAACTTGCAGGGTAGTGAAGAAATGTATGGAATAAGTATAGTTATAGTTAGGGTTTAGTCATACCTTGACATGTTATAATGGTCGAGTTCATACCAATCATTGAGACCAAGATTTGAACAAGTTTTCAACTAAGTTGCAGTCAGTCCTAGAAATTAGCCCTATTAGCCCTATTGGACCTAGATTGTAGGAAACCTATGTACGGATGACTTAGGGAACTAAAAATTCCAAAATATCTTGTAAAAGGATAAAGGGTATCTGGATATTGTCTTATATTTTCAAGTTCTTTGGGAAATTCTTGCAAGAAATAGGAAAAGGTCACTGTCAAGGGCTACAAGGAATTAGGCCTTCTTGTGACAAAATTGTGAACTCGACTGCAAAGAGTGAACAGGTCATTTGAAATGGATTATATTGGGATCAAATGCAATGTCTACATGATGATGGACACCCCTACAAATTATTCATGAGTGTTAAAGTTGAAATTGGCACTTAGACTCTTCTAAGTGTAGTAGGAGAAGTGAGGAATTAAATTAACTAAAAGGTGTTAGACTTTCAAGGTGAATCACAAAGGTTAGAACTCTTAGAGAAGAGTTGAAATTGGACTTAGTTAATCATCTAAACCAATTCAGGACCTAGAGGAGATTAGGTTCCTAGAAGAGACAAGCTAGGTCTCTTGGATGTAGTGCTAGGACACCTTGGAACTCTCACACCAGTTCAAGACGAATCAATAAAAAATAAAGAGGATGATCTAGTGGTTACTCAAACTGGTGAAGGATTTACTATTAATGGTGTGAAGATCAGACTTGAGGAAGTTCAAGATGAGATGGACACTATAGATTATATTTCTTCCATAGAGATGATATTTGTAGGAATCTCATAAGCAACAATATGTGTATGAGGAAAAAAAAGAAGAAGACCTAATAAACTTAGGTACCAATAAGACTATGGTTGATGTTACACAAGATAAAGGTTCTACAAATGATCAACATCAAGAGCAAGAAAAAGAGAAGGAAGTTACAGAGAAGGAAGCTACAGAGAAGGAACCAGACCAACCAAAGATAACACCTTTCTTCCAATATAAGAAGAATATTAATAAATATGGTATACTACTTAAGGTAAAGGTGGACTTGAGTACTATGAGCCCTAAGGAGGTGGTAGATTTTTCTATGGGATTCCATTCAAAGGCCAAAAAGGAAAAAATGAAGCAAGAAGCGCATGTAATTTTCTTTGTTAGAGACATACTTTCTGATTTACTAGGAAATGTATAGTATGATGAGACTACAACATCGATAGAGAAGTTAACCCATTTGGTTACTGCTACCAGTAAGGAAATGAAGAGTTTAGAGGATGCAACAATTTTGAAAGCAGAGAAGGAATATGAGAAGGAGAGGTCATAGAAGTTGGCACAATCAATTGTTTTAGACAAGAACACACTCACTTTGACTATCAATCATGTAAAGGATGGAGTAAGATAAGGTGGTAATATACTCAAATCTATCTCTGATTTTTCCCTATTTTTGACATATTTAGAGAGGAAAAAATGTGAAGCTTAGTAGGGGCTTAGGTTACTTGTTGTAAATTTTGATTGTATACATAAATTTGGATACTACTTTTGGAACTAAGGTTAGTAATGTATATCAAAGGTTGAAGTCATTTAGGAATGGGGAACAGAAGTCGATAGCTAACTTAGTGGAGTTGCAGAGTTTGTGTATTCCAAAGTTAACCATTTTGCAATGTAGATCAAGGAGGAAAAGTAGGTCCTTGCATTCTGTGATGTGGCATAGCTGATGGTTTTGAAGAGTTAGCATTTTTTCTAAGGGGACAAATTTCCATTTTGGAGCACTTGTTAGCACTATAAAAATCTGCAATAAATTTGGTCTGAATAATGAAAGACCTACTATTTCTTGTTGTTTTCTTAAGCCCTAATTAAAAAAATTCTATCCGTTGAACTAAAAAAATTTAAACCTTCATGAACTTGTTATAAAATTCTATTACCTTTTCAGGCCACTTAAGTCTCTGATTTTCCCATGTGTGCTTTATTCTCCTAGTCACATAACCAAGACCGAATATTCCTTTCTATCTAGCAACTTGGCACGGGCTTGTAGTCTCTTAATATCCAAACAAATTGGAATATGCTCTTTCTATCTTGAGTTTTCACATGCATCATCGATCTTGTTTCAATCCTATGGCTCGCACGTAATCTCTGAGAAAACCATGAGTTAAGCTTTTCTTTCCACAACTTTGAGACTTAGTTAGTCATGCAATCTCCCGATTGACCCCAAGTGCAAAGCAGGGTCCACAATTTTCCTTCAGTCACGAGATCTCCCAATGGATTCATGGTTAAGTGAAATGCTTCAAGATTAAATGCACATCATAGATCTTGTTCTTTCCTTTTTCAGATTCTTTGGTTTGCGCTTCATCTCAGAAAAGACTCAAGGGTTTTGTTTTTATCTCGTGACTTGGAGATCTCTTTGGTCACGTGATCTCGTAATGTGATTATGGTCAAGGCAAGGTTATTTTTCCTATTTGGTCACCGAATCTCTGAATGTACCTGCGGTTAAGTGAGATGTCTCAAAATTAAGAGAGGTTCATTGATCATATTTTAATCTTATGGCTGGCACAAGATCTCTGAATAAACTCTGGAGTTAGGAAATGTTATCATGATTTCAAGATCTCTTCATTCGTGTGATCTTGCAATGGACCAAAGTTCAAGCATGGTTAGTTTCAAGGGTGAGTCAGATTTTGAGAGATTTGACATGATGTTTGCATGTGTTTCCACAGATAGCTAAATCTGAGGACTTGTGCTAAATCTCTGAATGTAACCAGAGTTGAATAATTAAAGAGAAGATCTTATGGCTTGTGCCTAATCTCTAGTCTTAACCTGAGTTAAGTGGAATGTTCAGAAACCTGGAGATCAATTTAGTCATGCAATCCCGTGATGAATCTGAGTCAAGATGAAATTAAATTCAAGTTTCCCATGGATAGATCTAAACCATAGATGCTATGTTGATCTAATGATGTGTGCATGATCTCTAAATAGGTCTAGGGTTAGTCAAATTGTATTGTGACTTAGAGAGATCACACAGTCGGGCAATCTCTAGATAAGCCAGAGTTGAAGTGCAGGTTAAGGATTAGTCAAGGACCGAGGATGAAGATAAAGTTAAAACCTATTCATGTGTCAGATTTGATCCAATGGATAGTGTTAAGCCTTAATTAAAATTTTATTGAGATCTAGTGATCAAGGCATCATGCCTGTTTGAAAAGTGGATCGTCCAGTCAGCACAGGTCAGGTGATGACAGGATTTCTCGGAGCCAAAGGAAAAATGCCATGTGGAGGTCAGTGGGACTAGAGTTTTCAATTTGCCTGGGGTGCCAAGTTGTTAAGTAGGTAAAGGATGGATAAGTTTCAGATAGATCATGTAGCTGGCTTAATGCCTTATGAAGAAGACGCACACGATCTATCCATTGAGGGATTGCATCTATGCGACACATGGTGGATTAGATTTCTGAGCCCGGGTAACTTGAAGGTGCATCGATGACTATGTTTTAAAATGATTCTAAGGCTTGATCTCTATCATCGATTGGAATTTATGAGCCACCTATAGCCATTAGGGCTGGATATTTAAATATTTAAAATTATTTCTCAGAGTTTCAAGCTGTGGCGTTATTTTCCATGCTTTAGAGGTAGTTGGTGGATCAATTTGATCTTCTGGGTCAATTTATTGAAGTGGTATGGTGTTAAGGGGATGTTTTTTGTTGAATATGGATTCATTAATGTTGTGTGGTGATTTGAGGGTTTTCTATTTGATATTTAATACTCTTTGAAACCCTAAACCTCTTCATATCACTTCTGCATTAATATTCCTAGCCAAGTGGCCATGGAGATCAGATTGTATTTTCAGATCTTTCCAAGAAAGATCATGTCAGTGGAGAACTGAAGGATAAGTGAAAATCAGATATCAAGAAGGATAGATGTTAATTAGACCTAAATTATAGGGTTTACTTATTCTATTTATATCCCTATTTTCTCTATTTTTAGGGTTCCTAATTCGCCCCTGTTTCTATTTTAAAAAAAGAATCCATGTTCTGTCTTGAATCTCCATTGAGGTTCCTTTGTGATTCATCAATTAGAAGCTTGAGAGTCTCTGGAATGAAGCATCCATCTAGAGTGAACAGCCATGCGGTGATTTTTTGTCACTCTTCAATTCCTTCATAACTTTCTTTGATTTCTAGAACCAAGGCCTGCAGCCCATCCACTAAAAAGTGTGCATCTTGATTATTTTGGGGCAATGTCCAATCTTTTCAATTTGATATCTTTACTGACTTGGTGATGCTTGAAAATTCAGTTCCCACGAGCATCCTCATTCAACCGTCGGAAATGGAGGAAAGCTTAAGGGCCCGTTTGGACACAGGCATACGGAATGCCGGATATAGTCAATTATGGAATATGCTACAATTCTGGAATATCATATCCTCAAAATGATATCCGGAATATGTGTTCAACCTGTTTGGACGCACCTGGAAGATGACCGAGAAGATGTATTTTTCGCGTTTGGGTGCCGCATTTTGGAATTGGAATATGCACTGAATGAGAATTTGTTTTTAATTTCTTTATAACAATTTGTGATTTTTTCAAATGTTATGATGCTTTTCACATTTTGTTCGTGTTTTTGAATATTT
>MU223155.1:2798263-2810896 GCA_018584345.1 Thuja plicata
GGAGAAAAGACAGCAGTAGGGAATCGAACAATGTAATACTTACCTCTCCAAACCAGTGGGGATTCTGAAAAATTGGCCGTTGCATCCGACAGACCGAAAAAAACAAGCTCTTGTAAACATAGAAGACCAGGGGTTAGGGTTTCAAGCAAGGCACTCATGCGGACGAAGGAAATAATTCCATTGGATGTGAAAATGTTGGTATAAAAAGCGGATGTCAAAAATTATACAACACCCACGCGGACCCGACGACCTTTCAAAATTGGCATTCAGAAACCGGCATGCGAGCCCGATATTCCAATTCCACCTTTTCAAGTGGAAGATGGTATGCCCATTTTTTTGGCAAAATTGGCATACCAAAATTCCAATTCCATCCGTGCATGTCGACCACAAACAATGGATTTCAAATTTTGAATTCGTAATTCGGGAATAATGACCGATATGCCTGCATCCAAACGGGCCCTAAAAGAAGAGACAACAAGGACAAAGATTCTTAGAATGATATGCAATGGTATCATTGCTTATTCCCATCCTTTCACCTATCATCTACAACCAAGAAAAGGGGAATCACCACAAGATAACAAAAAATGTCAGACAAAATTGAATGAAGAAATGAAGTAACAATATAAAGTTCTCATACCATAGGATCACATTTTGAGATTTTTTCATGTTTTCATTGTGCATGAGTCCAAGAGGATCCATGAAGGAAAAAAGGTAGAGGATGTTTGAGTTCCTCTACCAGATTGATGCAATTTTCTTCATCTTTGAGGTCATAAAACCCTTCATAAACATAAAAAGGAGTACCTCATCACTTCTACAACTGACTTATTTGAAAATAGAATGATGTTTATGTCATACAAGAGAGTTTCGTCCATCATGTCTCTCCATTTTGACAAAGAAAAAAAGATTTTGTTTCTCTGTTGCTGTTAAAAAATAACAGTGAAACAAAGCAATTAAATTAATTTGATGTACACCAGAGAAAAACATAGCAGTAAAAAAATGAATAGAACAGAACAGCTGAACACACTTTGAAATTATGATATGTATTAATACAGATTACTATTTTTTTTTCTACACATATTGTATGGAAGGCTGCTCTATTTATAGAGCTTATATAGACCTTTAGAGAGTTTTTGAGAAGCTATGGCGAAGGGATAAGGAGAATTCTGCAGTCTTCCTCCGAGTACTATTAAGACAATTCTAGAATTGTATATTAAATGTGCACCTAAAATAATGTAGATTAAATAAATATTATTCTAGCACCTCCCATAATGTTTATTTGGAGAGCATAGGCATTGTCTTGAGCTGTAATAAGTCTCTAAGTTTGTAAATTTTTACAATAGATAGTGATTCATAAATATATCTACAATTTGATCTTCTATTCTACAAATTATAACTCCACCACTTGACTTTCAATTAAGTCTCGAACAAACTGATGATATAATTCTATATTCTTAGACCTCGTATGATACATGAGATTGTTTGCTAGCTTTATAGTACTTTAATTATCACAAAATATTATAGTGGGAGCATATTTTCGATAGTGTGTGTCTTCAACTAGTCTTCTAATCCATAATACTTCTTGAGATTCCTTTGATGAACCAATATATTCATCCTATGTAGATAAAAGTGACATTGCAGGTTGCTTCTTGCCGCTCCACAAAATTTGTCCTATCTAAGATGAAAAATGTACCCCGAAGTTGATTTTCTATCATCAATGTCACCTGCACAATCAGAGTTTGCATATCCAACTAGATTAGACTCACCTCCATACTTGTATTCAATGACAAGTTGATAAGTACCCTTTATGTATTTTAATATTCTTTTTGTTTCTTTCCAATGTTCTATGCGAAGATCTTCCATGTACCTAGATTCAATAGTGACAACATAGTCAATATCTGGTCTAGTTATTGTATGATATAAAAGATTCACAACAAGTTGTCTGTACAAATTTCCATCCAACTTCTTTTGACTAGAGTTGGTACTCATTTTTAATCCAACTTATCATGGTAGACTAGATGGGGGTCAGTCACTCCTATTAATTTTTTTCAATGCATCAAGAGCGTATTTAGTTTGATAAAGTTGTTGGAATCATTAACTGTTGTACACAAAGCTTGAACTTTCAATGCTCGATACAAATGCGAGTTTTAACCCAATGCACCGGAGGTGGTTAAGCCATGTCAAGAATCTCCAAGGAGGTATTGATCACAAAGTCAACAATCTACCCCTCAACACCAAATGAGCCTTCAACACCCATTGAAGGAAGACTCAAACTTGTGACCCAAGGCTCTGATTCCAATTTTTGGAATCATTTGTCATTGCACTAAAAGATCAAACTTTCAATGCCTGATACAAATACTAGATTTGACCTGATCCATGAGAGGTGGTTAAACCATGTCACAAATCTCCAAGGAGGTGTTGACCACCAATTTAAAAAAAATCATGATCCTTCCTTATTCTTTCCATACTTGCATACCCAAAAATTAGGGCATCAACCCTAGATCAGTTATTTCAAAAGCTTGTGTGAGTTGATCCTTGGTTATTTCAATATTATGTGTGTGATCTCCTGTAATAATCAAGTCATCCACATATAGTACAATAATAAAAAAATTTTCATCACTATATTTTTACATACACATCTAGATCAACTTTACATCTTTTAAATCATGCATCTATGAATTACTCATTTATTGTGGACTACTATGCCCTTGGTTATTGCTTAAGTCCATATAATGATTTTTTTACTCTACATACAAAATTTTCTTCACCAACTTTAACAAATCTTGGTGGTTGTTGCATATAAATTTATTTCTTTTAAATCACCATGTAAAAAAGAACTTTTGATGTCCATTCGAAAACCTTTCCAGTTAAGTTTTTCTGCTAAAGGAACTATTGTATGAATGGAAGTATTTTAAGCTACTAGAGAAAAGGTTTCAGTATATTCAATAGATTCTATTTATAATAAAACTTTAGCCACTAACCTTGCTTTATGTTTTTCAATAGCTCCAACTGATGTTAACTTTGTTCTTTAAGGCCACTTGAAACAAACCACATATTTTGCTTTTGGAAGCATTGTCAATTCCACTATTCTATTTTTCATCAAAGAGTGGTACTCCTCTTGCATATTTTATTTTCATTCATATTTTCCTTTTTCTTTTTCATATGTGTTTGGAGTGTCAACTTGCATTACCATATCCATGAGAGCATAGTTAGCAAACATATTTCTAGGACCTTCTTGGTAAATTTCATGAATGCTTCTAGTTTTCTATGTATTTTCATCTTCTATTTCACTTGATTCTTAAACTTGTGTTCCTTCTCCTTCAACAGAAGATTTCACACCTTGCTTTTGATTATTAGTAGAATTTGATTTATCTTCAATTAAGATTGGAAAGAAAGATAATATACCTGAAAATGATTACTTTCAATATCTTCATCAAGCCATACATTTCTTTTGATATGAATTTCATTTGTTTTAGGATTCTATAACCTATATCCTCTTGACTCCTTACTATACCTGCCATTATGCACTACTCACTTTTCCTTTTAAGTTTGTTCTGTCTCTCATCAAGAATGTAGGCATATGCATTATAACAAGAGACTCTAAAATGAGATATTGTAAGATTTCTTCCACTGCGTGCCTCTTTTTGTTTTATGTTCAAAATAGCGTTAGTAGGTGTTCTATTCAAGATATATAAAGTAGTATGAATTACTTCAGGCCATAATTTAGCTTCTAAATTTTTAGAGTCAAGTATACATCTAGCCATTTCTATTATAGTTTCATTTTTTCTCTCAACAGCCCCATTTTGTTTGGGTGAACAAGAAACAATTGATTCTTTCTTTATGCCATGCTCTTTGAAAAAATCTAATATTGAGATCATGTAACATGGAGGGTGAGTTCATGGCCTTTTTGTTAAGTCAAACTCAAGTTTCCGATTTGGATCTGTCCGACAAAAATTTATGGGAAAATATTCCTGAGTGGATATGGGATTCTCCTACTCTTCAACAACTCAATTTGTCTTGTAACAATTTTATAGGTGCTTTACCTTTTAAGTTAATAGATCCCAAAATATTGAAGATTCTAGACTTGCATCACAATAACTTATAAGGTCTGCTTCCACTTCCTCCTCCTTTAGTGGTTGTGTTGGATTTGTCAAAAAATCAATTTTATGCATCCATTCTAGAAAAAATTGATAAGTATAAATTTAATTACATGTCTTTGTCTCACAACCATATCAGTGGTAGAATTCATTTATCAAAATGTGAAGGGTTGTCTATGGAGATTGTGTATTTTTCATACAACAGTCTTACGGGTAAGATTCCTCCAAATTTTTTTAACTGCGCCTCTCTTCAGGTATTGAATTTGGAGAACAATTTGAAAACCATGTGTGATGAGTGGAATCATGGATTGCAGTTAAAGAATGTTTCTATCACTCTAAGTAGAAAAACATTCATTTCTTACAAGTTACCATGCCTGACTTGCCACATATCTCCATTCCAAAGACTTTTAGCAAATATCAGTTTTTTTCGAGAAACTGGGCCTAAGATAAAACTCCAGCCATTGATCTAAGATCAATAAACGGTTTTGATTTTAACACATTTACACATTATGGTTCTAAAATAACACATTTAAGGTACGTGCTGATGGTATCCATACTATGTGCAATGATGGGGGAAATCTTGGCAAGTTGCAACCAAAAAGGCGATATTAACTTAAATTAAATTATTTTTCATTTACACTAAATTGTAAATTTCTAAAATAGTGATTATAGTTCTAAAATTTTATTTATATTATTATTGTAAAGAATAAATCACACACATACATTTTTTTGATTCATTTTCAGATTCACAATTTTTCAACTCGTTACTGCATTGTAATTTCAATTCTATCCATAATTTTTTTTAGTTTTAACACAATTATGGCCATTTTTTTATCGGTAATAGGCTTAGGCCTTTTATATTATAAAATATAATGATTACAAAGTAGTTTTTTTGTTCAAACGGGCACTGGTAGGAATGAACGAAGTAGAAAACCTCCAGTCTAGCCTGGGACCTTGGTCCTGTATAATTTGAAATTTACATATTAAAAAGGGTATACCCTAGTTTCTATGATTTATTGATGATGGTTCCTTTCCATAAATTCTTATAATTTTGATATTTAGTTACAATTGCCCCATCATTTTGGGGTATTTTGAAAGGCAAACCTTTCTTACAATTATTTTAAAAACAAACTAAAAAAGGAAGGAAGCTTTGTTTGATCCTTTCATTGTCATTTAACGGTCTCGATCGTTCCTTTATTGATAATGAATTCCTCTAGGAAAATCCATAACGTTTAATAGGCTACACAAAATCTTCTATATAAAATTATTGTTAGTAGTCCTTATGCTACTTCATTCAAAAATACTAATTCCAAAAGGAGATTATAATTACTTTTTCATGTATTTGATTTTTTATTATCAAAATTCTATTATTTTTCGTTGTCTATATTATTTATCTTTTGATGCATATATATTTATATATTTAATGTAAGTGTGTCCTTTTTTAATTTGACTATGTTTATGTGTTTTGTTGAAGGTTTATCTATTTATATTTTTCTCTTTTTTATTATTATCCTCTTAGTATAAACTATAATTGTATAGTTTATCTTAGGTTATAATTTATGTGATTTTGTTCATCTTACACTTTGATTTAAATTTGATTTTGGATAAATAGTCTTCTACTTGCTGATCCAGTATTCATATCTTTTTCAAATTCAATACTATATGCTAAGGAGCCATTTAATAATAACTTGTATTCATATATTATCTATGTACTATTTACATTCCATCGATTTTACACAAGTTCCTATTTCTAGAAAAAATTCTTGTTCTATTGATTAACTACCAAAACTAAACCATATATCATTTCATTATCTAGTATGAAAGAGGACCTATGCTATACTACAGCTACTACAGTTGTCTATTTGAAAAGGAAATACAGACTATTACATAGAAAATTAAACTTTCTGATATACATCACAAGGATCTATGGCTGACTATGTGCATGTGACTGAACATAAAAAACATAAACCCTAAGCTAGTGTATCAACCAATATTTAAGAGGCAAGAGATAACTACAAAAAGTTAAACATGAGCCTTCTAGCTTTCAATTCTCCTTCCAGTGAGGCTTTATAACCATGATGTCCTCATTAGATTCAGAGTCAAAGTTCATGAGAGATTCCTCTACATCATTCATGGATCTCTTGGAGTGCTTTGGTTTGGTTGATTTGTGGATGAAAGGGAGACAAACCACATACTACATATGATTGTGAATCTCTATAGTTGTAGGCACCTTTGTCCCCACGGAGGTGAAGAAGACCTTAGTCTAGTTTCTATTGTCTTTGATAATTTTATGCCATCTCAGGAGGAATTGCAAATATATGACCATCTTTGGCCACAATTTCTTGAAGGCCTCATTATACTTAATGTAAACAATTGGTCATTTATGAACATTAAGGAGCTTGAGGCTTCCTACTGGCCAAGTCATGTAATCCTCAAGGTGTAGGATTTCCATTCGATTGTTCACACTTTCCACAACATTGTCTAGGCTATTTAACCATGTATCATCAAACAAAGGAGTGCATAAGTTTTTGATATACCAGTATTTGATCTTCTCCTAAAATGTTACAAAAATAAAAATCCCTATCACATCTCCATTAGTTTTCTATCTTCTTCTATAATCTAGGCCTCTTTCTCCAATTATTTTCTTGACGACTAGTCTAGAAATATCATCAGTCTTCTTTAGAATAATCCCCCAACGCTCAGGCTTCACATTCCCTACAAATTCCATTGTACATTCCTCATACCTATGGTACAGAGAGATGGACGTATCCATTATTTTGGGAACAAGGGAGAGAATGATTGCTTCTATTGGGTATCCTATTTAACATAATAGGAGATTCTAAATACCAGAGTTAGTAACCCTGAGACATTTCTAGAATATGGGAGATCTTTGTAGGTCTTTCTCAATTTGGCAAAATGATCGCCTTGAGTGAAAGGAAGGTAACATGACATCAAGGAGATTGAAGTTATGTAGAATTTTTTGGAAACCCTATATCTAAGGGATGATTATGTATTGAGATTGGAGAAGTTGATGAAAATTACAAGGAATAAGGCTCCTATTTCAAAGTTTTCAAAGATATATAGAGTATAAAAATGTTCTGCAATGTTATCTTTACATTTTTGTTTAAGTTAGATAGGTCCCTAATAATATGAATATTCCTGTAGCTCCTAGGGTGTCTATTAATGGGATTGGCCAATAAGGGCAATCATGATGACGACGAATGTTTATGTGAGAAGGTTAATGAGAGTTAGATTTTTTTCTACTGAAACTAATGTTAAAGTGTATGTCTTTTGTTTAAATTATAAGAAGGTATCTTGGGTCAATTGTTGATTCTTAGCCTAAATTAGTATTAACCAAAGTGAAGTTTTCCCCGTCAACACCTTTATTTGCTAAGGCATCTGCCTCTTTATTGCCTTCTTGATAAATATGCTCAAATCTGGTTTCTTGAAACTTATCCACAAGGTCTATTACTTCTTTGATCTTTGAGATTAAGATCCAGTTAGGAGTGCTTCCTTTTCTCAAATCATTGAGGATTAATTGAGAGTCCCCTTCGATAACTAACTTTTGGATCCCACCCATTAGGCTTAATTTAAGACCTTCATTTAGCATTTTGAGTTCCGCTAAGGTTATTAGAAGAAATTCCTAGGGGTTTAGCCCTTTTAACCACCCACTCTCCAAATTCATTATGTATAATGCACCCTAGACAAGTTTTGCTTGAGTTACCTTGTGACGCTCCATCAGAATTCAATTTCATCCACCCTCTTGGTGGAGGTTTCCATTTTCATAGGGTTCTTGCTAGCTTATTAGCTTTGGAGTACAACAATTGTGGGTTGATTAAGTTGTTCCAATTATTTCTTATGTCTACATCCAAATCAGAAAATGATCCTTCTTCTCTGTAGGTTTTCCTTAAGTTATTATTAGCGACTTCTATAATACTTTCTTCTATTTTGTTGATTAGTGATCCTCTGTCCATTTTTACGTTTGTAAAGATTCTTCTATTTCTTTGTTTCCAAATTTACCATACTAGGATTGACGCAACAATTCTCCAAATCTTGATGTACACTCTGGATCCATTTTGAGGCCAACATCTCAAGAAATTCTAAATATTTTCATTGAAGGCTATAGATCAATTGAATTTCCTGCATAGTCATTTCTAACAATGGTTAGTAAATGGACCATCATATAATAGGTGCCCAATGGTTTCAGATGCAGATTTGCATAGAATGCATCTTGAGGGTCCTTCAAAACCTAACTTGGTGAATCTATCAGAGATTAAGATTCTATCTTGTATCGCAGCCCATAAGAAAAACCCTGCCTTAGGAAGACAAGCTGAATCCCAACACAAATTGAGAGGGATCTCTATTTTATCCCAATCTTGAGAGTTAATGATAGTCTAATAACCTTTCTTGAGACTATATATACCATTTTGTGAGGCACCCCAAATCAATCTATCATTCCTAGCTTTATGATTAACTTTTCTAGTTTGCAAAAAACTCTCAAATGTTGTTAGTTCCTCCTAAGATAAAGTTGTATTTGATGCATTTTTCTATTGCCATCCTTCATGTGATTCCACAATATAACCTTTAAAATGTGTGCCCCAACTTTATATTAGAGTGTTTTTAATATTGTTATGGAGATTTACTTTATCCGTGGATGGGAGACCATCCGAGGAGTCTACCCAAAATAGGGCCTCTTGTCCATTACCAATTTCCCAAGTGAGATTATTTAAAATTAGTTCTTTGTTTTGCATCATAAAATTCTAGATTTTTGAACCTTTACATGGATTTATCATTTGAAAAAGAGCAGATGGAATCGAACTATTTAAATATTTTTGGTATATGATTTTAGCCCATTTGTTTTCATTTTCCTGGTACATCCTCCATACTAGTTTATCTCATAGAGCCTCGTTCTGCCAATTTAAATTTTTACTTCGTAAACTTCCAAACTCTTTTGGTCTATAAATACGATCCCATTTTATCATCACCAATTTCTTTTTTCCTTCTGTGCCTTGCCAAAAAAATTCTTTAGTTTTTGGTTTAATTGTTTTATGACGCCTTTAGGAAGAGGTAGTCAAGAAATCTGGAAAATGGGGATAGAGGAAAGTAAAACTTTGATCATTGTATCTCTTTCAGCTTTATTTAGATACTTCCCCTTCCAGCTATCCACTTTTTACTCTATTTTAGTTGCAATAGTATTCCATGTTTTTCTTTCTTTTAGACCTTTTTCCAAAAGAATGCCAAGGTATTTACATGGAAAGTACCCTTTATTGAAGCCCATAATGTTGCAAATATTTCTCTCTAGATCCAAGTGCATATTAGGGAAGAAAATTTTAGACTTCTCAGCATTCACTTCCTGTCCAGATGCTTTTGAATAGGAATTGATAATATCCTTGAATTGGCATGCCTCATGTCTTGAGGATTATTTGGGTAGGATAGTGTCATCTGCAAATTGTTGGTGAGTAACATTTTCTACCTCATCAGTCACTTTAACCCCTTTGATTTTCCCTTTTGATTGTGCTAATTCTATTATCCTACCAAAATCTTTAGCCATTATTTTAAAGAGGAAAGGAGAAATTGGGTCCCCTTGCCTTATTCCTCTAGATATATTAAAGAAACTTTTAGGTGATCCATTTATTAAAACTAAAATTTTTGAATTAGATATGCAATTGAAGATTAAATTAACCCATTGATGAGAGAAACCAAATTCTCGCATATTTTTATGTAATAATATCCAAGCAACCTTGTCATAATCTTTACAAATATCTAATTTCATCAAATACAAGGATATTTGTTCATTTGTGCTAAGTGTGACAATTCCTCTATGATAATTATATCGTCGTATATTGATCTTTCCGGGACAAATCCTGTTTGTTCTTCTGAAATTTGTTTATGTAATATCTTTTTAAGTTTGTTTGTCAGAGCTTTGGACGTAATCTTGTATATGGTATTGCAGAGCGCAATTGGTCTAAAGTCACATGGAGATTCTGTGTTTTTTTTTGTGGGATCAGTGCTAAGAAAGTATTATTGATTTCTATTAATAAAGCTCCTAAATTCCTAGTGGCTTCAATTTCCTCCCATAACTCTTTCCCAATGATATCCCAACATTTTTGAAAGAAAAAAACCTGGAAGCCATCTGGTCCTGACGATTTCTTAGGATTGAGTGAGAAAAAGTGCTTCTTAGATTTCTTCCATTGTGAATCTTTTATTGAGATTTTTGTTATCTTCGTTGGTAAGTATTCTAGGAATTGATCTTAACATTTTATTTTGAGCATTAAGATTTGAAAATTCATATTTATTTATAATATCATAATAATAATTGACGAAGGTTTCAGCAATCTGATTTGGATTCTCAATCTCTAATCATGTATTATCATGGATTTTGGTGATTCTGTTCATGTTGCACCTATTTAATGTTCTAGTGTGAAACAATTTTGTATTTCTATCTCTTGCATTTAACCAAGCCTCTCTCGATTGTTGTTTACAGAATATTTCTTCTTTTTCTAAAATAGATTCTTGTTTCTTTAGTAATTCTTTTTCTTTATTATATTCTTCATCCTTTATACCTTTTTCTATAAATTTTATGTTTATTTTTTTTATTTCTTCATCATTTTCTAGCTTTTATTTAAATATATTTTTAAAGCTTTCATTGTTCCATTTAATTATTTTTTCTTTTAGCCTTTTCAATTTTGCCATGAAACAAAACATTCTAGATCCTTCAAAGACCTCTTCTTTCCATCATTGCTTAAATTTCCCAAGAAATATCTTATCCAAAAACTACATGTTTTCACATTTGAAAGAGCTTCTGATTGGTTTATGTGGTTCTTGTATTTCTAATTGTATAGGATAGTGATATGATCTTGCATATAGTAATATTGTAGCTTTTATTGATAAGTTGATTGTGCATATATCACCTCTGATAATGAATCTACCCAGTCTTTCTGCAATATAACAAAATACCTTTCTTCTATTATTCCATGCCTACATTCCATTTGACGTGGGGATATCCAAAAATGAGTTTCTCATAAACTAGTCTTTGAAGTGTGTCATTTCTTGTGATTCTGTTTGTATACCTCTAGATTTTTCTTTAATGTTTAATATTGCATTAAAATCACCCCCCAGTATATAATATGATTGTGTGTCCATATCCATATAATTACTAATCTTTTTCCAAATAGCTATTTTTTTGTTGTAGGTGTGGGACCATAAATGTTTATAATATTAAATTAAATATTATTTCTAAAGTTTTTGACTCTGTTCACCATCCAATTATTACTGGCAGTTAGCAACTTAAAATCCATTTTGGGATCCCAATTTATACTCAATCCCCCCGATGCTCCCATAGATTCTATAAATTTGCATTTCCAATAGACCAATTTCTCTTTAATCTTTTACCCTTCCTCTTTATTAAGTTTTGTTTCATGTATTAAATTAATTTCTGATTCAAAAAGAGTTAGGTTCCGCTTGAAGGAGCGCTTCTTGTTAGGGGCATTTATGCCCCTAACATCCATGATGTAATCTTCATATTTTAGTGGGAAGGTTCTTCTCCTTCTCTACATTTAGGATATCACTGATTTTAATTTGATTCTCCGCCATACCAATGTTTGTTATTAGTTTTGCAAGACTCTTTCTCCCCCTTTTCTTAATAATTCTTCCACATTTAGTTTTGTCTATACCCTCCAAATTAGTGGAGATTCCTAATTTCTACATCATCTTTTTCTTCTTCCTGGTTTCTTATTTATTCCATTAGGATTTCACTTAATTGGTGATTATTAATTCCTTCATCCATCCTCATATTAATTTCTTCATTGTTTTGTTCCCTTCTTACACTATCAGTACTCTGATTCGGGGACCGGTCTACTAGATCTTGCACCCAAAATTCTTCCCAATTCAGAATATCATTTATTAATTTCTGTTATGAATCTTCTATATTAATGAAATCTCCATTGTTTAGTATTGTATTTACTTCTATTGGGATATTAACTGTGTTGTGTCCCCTTGATATATATTATACCTGGTGAGGGATGTCCATTATAGAGTCTTCAAATAACTTTTTTCCATTGATTCGTGTCTGCCAAAATTTGTAGTAGTTTTTCTTTCTAATATTTGGAGAGCTTATATTAAGGTTTGAGTTCATCTTCTCTACTGTAATTGTTCTAGATTATTCGATAGAGAAAGAGGTTAATGTTATGGGGATCTTGGTAGCCACTGTTGTCGGGCTCGCCAACCATTCATACTTCTCTTCTTGATCTTTAAGTTTTTCCATATTTCCAGTTCCTTCCTCTATATGAGAACTTGGGATTTCTTTTAAATTCATAAAATTTAGAATATCTTCTGTATTCTTCTTTCAGTCTTTTAGATTGTTCTGAGAAGATTTCCTAGAAGATTCTGAGTAAGACGATGTACTACATGTGTGAAATATTGCTACAATGTAGACAATTGTTATTTTGTCATTGATGTCAAACCTTAACTGGTGAGACTATTGTTGTATGTTTGAGTACCTTATCCATTGATTGATGAAGATTTGAAAAGAATGGGATAA
>MU223155.1:2816520-2836989 GCA_018584345.1 Thuja plicata
ACTCTAAGACAAAACATATAGCTATCAAGTATCATTACTTGAGGGAGCTAGTTCAGAAGAAGGAAGTGAGATTGGAATATGTGAACACTAAGGAACAGTTGGCAGACATATTTACAAAAGCATTACCTAAGGATGCTCATGAGTATCTAAGAGGTAAATTGGGGGTAATTCCCCTAGCAGAGGCTAACTAGTTAGGAATGGTAATGTTGCATCAAATGCTTTAATATGAACACTTGAAACATTGATGCACAGTAGGTCACATTTTTAGGATGTTGCCTAAAAACTGTGAAGTGGAAAACCAGAATAGAAAAGTAAATCAGTCATACACAAAGATGACAGGAACAACATGATACAAATATTAGAATAAAAGAATCTGCATGATGAAGATGTCAACATCTTTTGCATTGTTGTCAAAGAGGGAGATTATTTCTAAAACAACAGGTAACAATAGATATAAGGGAGATTATAGACACAGAGGGAGTCAGAATGAAGCTAAAGACATTAAAGAAGATATGTTCATATTAGGAACACAGACACTTTTTGGATTGTATGGTAACTTTGGTTGGAAATTATTGTTTTATAGTTTAGTTTTGCCATCAATGCCAAAGAGGGAGATTTTTGGAAAGATTGCTACAATGTAGACAATTGTTATTTTTTCATTGATGTCAAACCTTAACTGGTGAGACTATCATTGTATGTTTGAGTACCTTATCCATTGATTGATGAAGATTTGAAAAGAATGGGATAAAAAGAAGACCAATGAAATGGTTGAGTTATGAGTATACACCAGGGTACTTGATCATTTGGCACTCTGACAAAGTGATACATTGTTTATCTAGCACTGACAGTTCAATGGAAGGTCAATGCCGAGCAAAGCAAAGTCGATGCCAAGGAAAGTGAAAGGTGATGCCTAGCAAAGAAAGATGATGTCGAGCACCAGTGAAATGCCAAGGGAGATAGTTAAAGGCCGAGCAAAAATATTTTGATTATTGATGAGATTTGAGATCTATGGCCGACATAATTTATTTTATTGGGACATGCATTATTAATTAAGATTGGTCCATATTCATTTAATGCATGAGAAACCGTTATTAGCACATGGATTCAATGGTTAATTAATAACTATATTGGAGAATTAAATTAAATGTAAAGATGGAAAGATCCATTCGATCTGACCTAACCTTAGATCTACGATATTGGTTAAGCGGAAAAAGATTTATCTGACCTAGATGAAGAGGTATAATATAACCTACTGTGGTTATTTTTATGGTATCCAAGTGCAAGGAGAAGTTGAATGCAAAGTGTTGTATGGTTAATTGACTCATTGGCAAGACCTAGTAGAGAAGGCTCAGAAGAGATTGCTTGATGGATTTCCAAGCAGATCTAAAGTTTGAGATGAGAAAGGAGGCCACTCAGTGAATTAGCATTAGAGATGAAACTGGATCTAGATTTGCAAAGTAAGTTGTATGTATCAGATCACATCTGCTGATTACTTTATAGCCATTGTATCAATTCAAATCCTTTAACCAAGTTGACCTAACAGTCATTGTATAAATCCTTTGAACAAGGTGACATTTAGATTTTAATGTTCTAAGTCCTTTATCAAGGCCACTCCTAATATGGTGATTAAATCCTTTAACCAGGTCACATTTGATAGTGTGTTTTGTAACCTTTAATAGGGTTGGCTCCTCATAGGGAATTACTTCAGAAGACTAGACTTTTGGTAGCATGTTACTGGTGGTTTTTCCCATATTCAGTTTCCACGTTAAATTATGGTGTCAAAATGTGTGAATGTTATTGTTGTGTTTTACTGTTAAGTTTCTGCAAGCTTATTTTATTAGTACAGTAAACTGCACACTTTATTGTTTATTGCTGCCGAGCTGATCTGAGTTGTTGAAGTTGATTTAAATTTTTATATGGTCACATCTAGACCTGAGGATAACTGATTTACCCCCCCCCCCCTAGTTATTCTGAATTCATATTAACACTACACTCTACTAAATTTTTCTGAATGCATCTTTCTGAATACTATTTTTCCTAAACATAGTGAAGGACTTGATCCTGTGTTTTTGTCTTGTCATTATTAGGAGCTAGATGATCAATCTTCTTTTTATCTCCGAGGTGTTGCAGAATGCCACTCATCCTTCTTTGACTATATATTCTTTCAATGTTCCTAGTTAAATGAGGATCCTCATTTTATTTATGTGCTTCCATAGCCTCTTGATCCAGTTCATGCAAAGAAGCATCCTTAGAATTTTGTATTTCTAATTTTCCTTCCATATAATCCTTGTGAGAAGCTTCCCAAAGAGAGAGCTAATCCCCTATGTCATTATGCATAGAAAGAAAATCATTTATTAGTTCCCATAGCTTCCCAAATTTTCTTTAATATTATTAAGAGAGAGATTTTAGATTATGCAATGTTCACATTGTTGAGATATTCTTGATTCATCCATGAGTTTATCACTCAAATGCTTATGGCCATTTTCCATATATTAGCCTCAGGATTTCCTTTTTTTTTGTTTTCTTATATCTCTTTATTTTCTCTATTCTGCAATGAATGTTTTTCAGTTAAAATTTTGCATCTAGAGTATAGATTTTCTTCTTCCTCTACTATTTCCCCATCTTCTCTATAGCCTTCTCTAATATAGATAATACAAGGAGTCTGGTGAGGAGAGGTCTTTAAATAGTGTGGTCTTTCTATAGTATTTTGTTTTTCTTTTATATTCTTAGCATTTTTTGTTCTCATTAAATCTGGAAACATTAGTTCTAAGTTAGTATTTTTATGTGTTGATGTATATGTTATTTTTATTGTGTCTTGGTTCTGATTTTTGTTAATTACAAAGATATCTTTAATATGACCTTCATATTTTGTATATTGCAGATCATAGAATGATATGTTAGTTATAATTTTTTATTTTCTCTTCGGACTTATATTCTTCTTTCAATTTAACTAACAGTCTAACTTCTTTCTTGTTATTATGATCTAAATCTATTTCTAAAAATTCACCTAGAAAAAAGCCATTTTTTCTAGTATGTGTGAGTGAAGAATTTCAATACGAAAGTCTTTGAAAGTTATCCAAGTAGGCAGGGTTATTGAAATGGCTATATTTTCATTAAAATTTGGTCTCCATGGTATAAAATTGATTGTGTAACCCTTGTAAAAACATATATGAGATTAAAGGATTTTTTTTTTCTAAATCATTACTGCAATGTAGATAAACTAGGTGCAAAGAAAGGGATAGAATACTTACGTGATCTCACCTAAAATATTTCATCCATTATCCTAATTGAGGATCTCTACATCTTGCACCATTCCAATAAGAAAAAATACCATATGATTGGCACTACTGCCATCTCTTTTCGCTGAAATCATCACTGATGATCCAAATTCTTCGGTGGTTTGTTTTTTGGTATCCTGATTCATCTACAATCTTGGCATTTTCTTTGCTCCCTGGTGATGAAGTTGATGTCCAAGGAGCCTATTGGCTTTTTGAAGATTTTCTATTAAAGACCTTTGCATTTGTGGGATCCCTTGGAATACCTCCATCGAAACCCTTAGCTTGATCTTACAGAATATTGTCATCGTTCTTTTTAAATGATCTGTTAAAACCTATTTTTCCCATTTTAATATCATTCTATTATTTTAGCAAATTTCTAGTGCAATTGACATAATTTTGATGGGGATTATATAAGGCATGCTTTTTGGAGTTGAAGTGAAAGACCCGACCTTCGATGGATTGGATTTATTGATCTGTTCATAATTTTGAGATATCAAACTCGTGTTTTGGTTTTTGAAATTGACAAAGCCCTTAGTCAAATTTATTGTTGATGCTCTAATCAAGTCTGAATTGATAATTGGTTGCAAGGGCTTTCAAGACATAGATGGCATTAGGGCTTCCTTTCTATATTTTTTTTTACTGCTGTAGTCCATTCCTTCTTATCTGGGTAGTTAACGCATACCTTCTATGGATTTATATTTTCTTGCAGATGATTTTCTGTTCCAATAAATGGAGGACAAACATGGAAACCCTCGATCCTTCCACTTTCTCCCATCTAGTCTTTGCATTTCTGGTTTTCTGAAAAAAAGGCTTGTTGGTTTTCCACTGTGTTGAATAAATTCCTTTCGTTAGTAGAAGAATGATCCTTCAACATTACATGGCCTGGTAGAGTATGATCAGATGAAATTTTGAGTAAATCAAAGCTATTGGAGAGCGAAAAAGAAAAGGTAGAGGCATATTTTATTTTTGCATAGTAATTGTTTGCGGTTTTTTCGCAATTTGCAGAGCCATTTCTTTCACAATTTTTTTTATGGTCGTTTCATTCATAAAAAAGAGTTTGGAATCTGCTAAAAGAAAATTTCAAACTTGAATGAAACTGAAATCATTATATAAATGCATATAAAATAAACTGATTTTTATTAATATTTTTTGCAAATTTACAATAGTCGAATGCCCTCAAAAACTTATAAGCCAAAATGATAGAGGTAACAAGGTGGTGGTAAAAATACCTAGTACCTACTAGGGCACTGGTAGTGGCATCCAAAAAAAAATGAAAACCCTTTGATTTCAAATTGCCAGGCCATAGGGTTTTGGCCCCTGGGTAAGACTAGGAATTTCTCCTCCATCTAAGTAGAACTCTTCAGAGATGATAAGCTCTAATAATTTATATATTCATTTTTAGTCCACCAATTCATCAAGGAGAAACCACTTCTAGGAAAAATCCTTACCAATTTGCACCCATTTCCTAGGGCGCATCAACTGGTCACCATTCAAGTTCAAAAGAAAAAGTTTGCATGGCCACATTTTGGCCTGGATGGAGAAGCTTGGGTAAATCACTTGCCCAAGGGATCTCCACCCCTATTTCTATAAAAGAGGCAACTTGAATATCGTCACCCAAGAATTATTTTTTGAATACCTTCCTTAACAACAAGAGCATATTCACCTTGTCTCCATCGAGGTCCAGAAGATATTCCAAAAAATGGGACGTAATGTCTGTGTTAACTCGGTAACTATAAACATTTTTCAAAAACTCACCACCCAACCCTATATTCACAGCCTCATTTGTAAAGGCACCAACCGCCTCGTACACTCATTCCAGGGTTGGGTCCGAGACCAAGACAAAAAAGGCCTTCTGGTCCTCCTAAAATTTGTTAATCAAATGGATAGGAGTGTCCATCTTCAAAATTCCACTGCTAGAATATTAGAAAGTGATAAAATATACATCCTAAATACCTAAACCAGACTCCATAGGTAGACTTTGAAGGACTTAGCAGAGGCAGACCTAAAACAAAGGAGAATTGAAGAAGAAAGAAGACTAGATCATCTATAAATAGCCCTCAATTTTTCTCTAACCTTATTAATTCCTTTTCCATTCAAAATTATCTAAATATTTCATATTAAATGCAAAGGGTGTGACTGTGAAATTGGAAATAACATTGATAAGACATAGCATCGTGCAACTATGATATTTCTTTATTATTTCATGTCATTGACAAGACCTTTCTTTTTTAATTGCAAATGTCACACTCTGCAGCATAATCGACTGTCCATGCAACCTACTAACCAGTTCTAATTGATGATTCAGTTAAGCTGTGGGTTTAAGTCTAGGCACATGTCTAGATATTAGGTATGTATGGATCATGAGAATTATGCAGTTTGATGCCCAACATGACGAGTCAGAACTGAATCAAAAATTTGTTATTAAATTATACATTTTACCATAAATAATGAAAGTTTAGCTAATTAAATTATGCAATTTTCAAATGGTAGAAAACAATTCGCCACTGCTATTAAATATGTTTTCCTTTAAAGGAAAAAATTTCATCGAATACATTATATATTTACCCTATCAAGAAAAACATATATTCACCACAATTTTTTAGAGTTTTCATATGATTGAAAAAAAAGCGTGAGTAAAAATAATATCTTTTCCTTTCAAATTAAAAAATTTCTCCAACAACATTGATGTTTTCCTGCCAAAATAAATTGGGATTCACCAAATTTGTACACTTTCTCCAGGGGGAAGGGTTTCTTAAAGTTATCCCTATTTTGATTGAAGTCACAATCAATAGTTTTTAATTCGTTATACTAGTAAAAATCTCATTTAGTATCCTTGTGATGTGTCAAAATCTATCACTATAATACATAAAACACCTTGTTCGGAAAGGACTAGGAGAGCCCCCTTGATTAGGAGTATCGTTTGAGTATAGCCACCTGAATGGAGGCCCTTTGTAGACACCATTTCTAGAGTTTGTCAAAACCCATATTTGTTGGCGCGGGAGGTTAGAGACTAACTATGATGCCCCGCACTTTTGTGATTCATAGTAGAGATAACAATTTCTTTGGAATTGATTACCCAGGGAATTTAAAGTTTGATGCGCCTGAGAAGTGAGTACATTTTAAGGAGGTGTTCGTACGTCCAAAATTAAAAAATATTAAAGACTATTAAGAATATTAAAGAATATTTACATACTTGAAGTATATTAAGAATATTTTTAATATAAAATAGTTAAAGAGTATTAATGTTTGATATTGATTGTTACTTTAATATTATGAAAAATAATAAATAAAAATAATATATTTATTAGTCTATTTCCATTACATAATGTTGAGAGAGAGAGAGAGAGAGAGAGAGAGAGAGAGAGAGAGAGAGAGGGCATTCTAATTCTATTTANAAAAATAATATATTTATTAGTCTATTTCCATTACATAATGTTGAGAGAGAGAGAGAGAGAGAGAGAGAGAGAGAGAGAGAGAGAGAGGTCATTCTAATTCTATTTAATTGAGTAAACTTTCATTTTGTAACACCCTCAATCTTTTTCATACATGCTACAACTAACCATGTCACATGAAATCCAAATGTTCACATTATCATCTAAATTATATTTACTCGAATCAAGTTCAATTACATAGTACCTTCAATATCTTTAACACTTCCTTCAATCAACTATGTCACTTGTATTCCCTTTTTTACACATTTTTTAGTACTCAACTATAAGAAGGCCATATTAATGGTTTATAGGTTTACATTTTCCAGACAAAACTTATGTACGAGAGCTCAAAATTAGTGGTGAACATCAGTTGGACTGCGTTTCTCATTTGTATTATTTTGACTTAAATGATTTTACAAACATTTTTTATATGTCACACCCCCAAGTATATTTTCATTCATTTGTATTTGACTTTCCATATTCTTCAATATATATTACTATCAATGTATCCATTGCACCTCCTTTTCGTGTAAGCACTAGTAGATACTCTTTTTAATGCATCAATCCATTCATGATTTATAAAAAAATTCTAATATTGAAGACTTCTCTTGTTAACTGAAAACTTTTAAGATGGAGGATGTGATAAATTCAAATTGGTCTTTATTACTTTTACAACAATGTCCATTGATGGTTGATTAATGAGTATAATAGTTAGGTTGTTCTATGCATAAGTAGTTCAATGTAGAAAATAGATAATTAACTCTTGAACTAAATTGAAAACGACATGGCATTGCAATAATATATTTATATTTCTAAATAACTAAAAATATCAAGGTACTTTACTAGTCCATTACCCATAAATTTTTTATGAGGAGCAAGTGTCTAAATTATAATTTACAATAAGTAGTTAGGTAAATGTAATGTCACACCTATATAGTCTAGACAAGACTAATGACTAGATTTTAATGTTTTTTTTTAAAAAGGAACAAGCTACTAGGAAACAACAATAATAGTAGAGGGGACAACAAGGTCTTGATCACTCAATTTACTCTATACATTACCAAGGTATAGGGTATGTTTGGGAGGATCCTGACTCTCATCATTATTTTCTTTCTGTTAATCTTCTTCTCTTCCATTGACATAGGATGGTGAAATAAGAAGAATTAGCCAAGAAGAAATTTTGGAATTAAATCAATTTGTAACTCCACTAGTAGCCCATTTCGGGGATCCATCCATTGTTGGTAGAGAGGTAGAGTGTTGAAGAGTAGGCCATAACCCACCTCATTAACTATGGTCCTTTCTAATGAGCAATCCACAACCTGTACTATGATGTTATTGACTATAATGTACAACCTAAGTATAAATACATGTTTACAATTCTTCAAGTAAAGATTATAATATATAAAATTTTCACATAAAATAAATTTTCATCATTGTATGTAGTAAAAGTAAATATCTTAAAAAAATATCATTAAATTAAATTATCATGAATAATAAAGGATAATATATAAAAAATTACTAGAAGGGACGATGTTTATCGGGACAATATAACAGTTTCAACATCTTTTTTTGGCCATTAATGTTATGTGATAGGAAAAAAAAATGTTTAAAAGCACATATTGGTTATGGATTTAATTAACGTGTAGATGGTATGTTGATGTGGGACTATTATGTTATTAAAAAAATGTTTTTGACAGAAAAAGCAGCAAAAGGGTGCTGGCCCGTGGAACAGGGGACTAGAAGCACATTAATAGCATATTAATGGCACTAGTCGAAGCTTACAACAGTTTAAAGGGTTATCACTGACATTAAAAGTTATACCTCTATCAAAAACAAAAGTATCAGTTCTACTTAAAAAGATAAAACCAGAGTAATTACTAACATCAGCATCTTCAAAAAAATTGTCATTAAGCTATGCAGGGCTCGACCAAATAAAAATACTAAACTTAACAATAACCCCAATAACAGAGCAGGGGAACCGAGGGACAAGCCCAACCAAAAAAACCCAAACCATAGACAGCAACGTTAATTCTTCTCTCCTAGCTGTTTGGACAGCAGGGTTCTCACCCACTCCTCCTGGAGGAACAGGAACAGGTCTTTGTTATCTTCATTCGCTTCCAGTTTGCCGTCAGCCAGCTTCTCCTGCATGTTACATAGGGTCATCGCCGAGGCATGCATTACCTTTAGACCAAATTTGTTTGTCCTCCTGCATTGGTCCATCAGGTCCTGCATACCCTTTTTGATCTCTGCAATTTCCTTATCAATACTCACAAACTTACTTTTAAGGGTGCCAACAAAATTGCTTTTTTCCTCCATTCTAGAGGAGAGGGGTTTAACCTAGGGGTCACAGTGAGGGCTTTGGAGTGGGATAGGACTCATAGCTCTCTGAGGGTTGGTTAGGGGAGTATTAGCAATCGGGCTCATATAGCCTTCCGAGGAAACATTTCTAGAATTTGTGGAGTGGGAGGCATTTTCCGTCAGGGAGAGCTCTTTGGAGGCCGTCTCCAGCATCTTGATTTTGCATTGTTCTTTGGAAATTCGATTAGACCTCCTACGGCTAGAACCGCTTAGGTCCACCTCCAAATTAACCTGGGTTTCCGTAATTTTCTATTTTTTTGGCTTAACCTCCATCTCTGGAGTGCTGTCAGCCCCTTTCTCTTCCATGCAATCCACAGAGTCTGAAACATAAGAGTCAACCATGGCATCCTTCTTATGGGTGGGGATCTTAATACTTTTCTTACAGGATTTTTTCTCAGACTTCACAGGCCCTTGGGTGATACGGATGGACCGGGAGGAGGAGTTGGAGGTCTTTTCGACTTTTTCAATGGGCGTTTCCTGGGGCATCATCTGAATAATCAGAGGGGGTTGGGGTGCCGGGCATATGGCTTTGTGAAACTGGAAAAGATAGAGGAGGAGGCTTTGGTGGAGGATACCTCTGTCAGGGTTGCTTTTAATATCAAGGATATTGCTTTCAATAGAGTACAAAAGATAAAACGGTATGGAAATTAAATCTTTATTCCTAATGTGATTCAGGAAAGGTAAGTGGTAGTTGTAGAACACCATGAACTTACCTTCAAGCATGAAATACTTCATGATAATGAGACAAATTTTTGGCCAGAAGTCTGGAATCTCTTCTCTATTGAAACCCCCCTGTTTCCTGACCGGCAGCTCCCCATCTTTGAAAAATTGTTTAAGGCTGGTAGGGTCTGCAGTCCGACTAGTCTTTTTGTACTTTCTCCCCACCATAGGGAGCCCCGTAGCCTCAGTAATGACCTCCTCATTGAGCTGAAAATGAATGCCTCCCATTGAGACATTTCTATTGTTCCAAGAGGAAACAAACTGTTTAGATATTCTCTCATCATGGCCACCTTTCATACGTTCCATGAAACCCCAAATTCTAGTTTCCTTGCAATAGTGAGTGACCAGCGGGTCAGAAGTAAAGGCTTCATCAATATTATCAGGTTCGATATGGAGAACATTACCCCCCATATCATAGGTCTGGTCTGCAATCATCAGAATATCTTTGGGGAGCCAACTGTAGTTGCATGCCATAAAAAACCACTCTTTTTTACAAATCCATTTCAAAAAAGGCTTATACATACCCTACCGATTTTGGGAATTTTGGAGATCTGGCTCTGTACTGAAAAATTTAATAGATCCCTGGGTAACACTAATAGTAATAATAGCATTACTATCAATAATCGCCAAAAACACCTTTTTACACTGACAACGATCACACCACATGAACAAAAGGTAATTATTGAACTTTATGGGGCTTTGAGTTTTGTCTTTCATAATCACACAGGTAACTCAAAAATGCCAACACATGATCGAGGAGGGATTCGTAATAAAGATTCCAGCCTGGCACATTTAGACAATTGTCTTCATTTCTCCCTCGATGATACGCTGAGTCATCGGAGGTAAATCACCAAATAACAACCAACTATTAAGCTTGGTTTGTTTTAACCCCATTGCCGCCAATGAGTTAGCCACTGAGTTTCCCTCCTTGTAGGTATGGTCTATAGATATATGTTGGAAGCTCTCCAGAAGCTCACAGACCTCCAAAATAATGGGTCTAGTCCGTCACCCCGCACTAGCACCACTCTTAATTGCCTCTATTATTACTTTGGAATCACCCTCGATTTCCAGCTGTCTAAGGTTCATCTATTTTGCAAGTTTAATCCCCTAGAGAAGAGCAGTCCCTTCCGCCTGGGTGATAGTAAAGTTATTGATAGGTCCTGCATAAGCCAGGAGGCAAGTGCCATGGTGGTCTCTCAGCACTCCTCCCCCACCGTGCCCAAGGTTGTTAACTGCCCCATCAAAGTTTAATTTTATCCTGCCTCTAGGAGGGGCAATCCATTTGGTGGCTTTTTTGACAGTCATTTTAGTGTTGTTGAACCTGGAGAATCCACTCAGGAGGTTCTAGCATTTTTCTATCTTAGCTTCCCAGGAAGCAGGAGGGCTAGATGGGATCTTCCATTTAGCCATCCTGACATTTTCGCTCAGCAACTTAGTTTCGATATGGAGACAAGTTTCAGGCTGGATGCCTGTCTCCCTGAATATCCTATTGTTCCTTTCTTTCCAGATGGACCAGCATATGTGCGGGGGAAGAATACGCCAGAGGAGTTGGAGCAGAGGGTGGTTTGAGGGGGATCTCCATTTAACGAATTGGTGCACCTCGCAACCAAGGACCCATGAGATACCCAACCTGTCATAAATTACTTGCCACATGCTAGTAGCATAGTCACAATGGATGAAGAGGTGATTAACTGTCTCTTCCGCCTTCTCACAAAGGATGCATCTGTTAACCATTGAGAAGCCTCTTTTAGTGAGATTTTCTTGAGTTAGGATCTTACCGTGCATAAGGGTCCACCAAAAAAAGTTTATTTTAGGTGTGAGTTGGGGGATCCACACCTTCTTCTAATCCCCTGGGTTGCATTCTTCCTTAAGAAGCAGGTTATAATCTGAACTAACTGTGAAAGCCCCAGACTGGGTGGGGGTCCAGATAATAGAATCGTCAACCTCAAAAATTCTTATACTAGTTAGGATGTCCATAAGCTCCTTTGCTGAGTGCTGTAGATCTGATCTGTCCCTTAATTGATTGGGTATATCAGTCCAAACACATCCGTTGGTATAGTTGGAATCTCTAAGACCCAGGGTAGGTCGAAGGAGATCCATAATTGGTTTGAATTTAATACCCAGCTGAGGTTGGTTCGTGATCCAATGGTCATTCTAGAATCTAATGGATCTACCATTGCCAATTTTCCAGAAAGCCCCTCTGGCTAGGAGGGCCTTACACTTGCATATGTTTATCTAGAGTTTGGAAACACTAGGGTGGTCACTGTTATGGAACCTTATTCTGTAGGGGTGGCCTTGAAGGTATTTGGTTTCCATAATTTTGCACCACTCCACTTTTCCCTCAATGAGCTTCCAAGCCACCTTAGTTGTAAGGGCCTTGTTCATCAGACTGATTTTTCTGAGGCCAAGACCACCCAACCTTTTTGGGAGGCAGACAGTGTCCCAGTTGACAAGTGAAATCCTCTTTTTTTCTTCAGTCCCTGCCCACAGAAAGGTTCTCTAGATTTTTTCCAGTTTTTTGGCCATATTTCTTCTGATTTTGAAGAGGGATAGAAAGTAGACCGGGATCCCCTGGAGGGTAGAAGCAACCAATTGAAGTTTTCCAGCATTGCTTAAAATCTTTCCTTTCCAACCAGCAAGTTTCCTCTGGGTTCTTTCCAGGATAGAGTTCCAGAATTCAAGGCATACTTCTTTGACCGTGAGGGGGAGGCCCAGGTAAGTCGAAGGGAGCGAGGCTGCCAAGCATCCCAAAATTTGCAGCACCTTATTTTGAACGTCCCCTAGAGTATTGAAGAAGAATAGCCAGCTTTTTTGATAGTTAATACATTGACCCGAAGCCCAAGCATAACAATCCAAAATTTGTTTCCATTGCCTAGCCTCAATAACAGAAGAATACCCGAAGAGGAAAGTGTCATCCACAAACTGTTCCAACACCACTTGAGGGTGAGTGGAAGTAGGTTTGATGCCATTTATCTTCCCCGTAGCAGATAGCATACACATGGTCCTGCTAAGCACATCAGCCACCATGATAAAGAGGTAGGGAGAGAGGGGGTCTCCCTGTCTGAGACCTTTCTCAGGGGTAAAATGTCTACCCGGGGAACCATTAGTTAGGATAGAAAAACTAACAGTTTGGGTACATTCTTTTATAATTCTGATAACCTTTTCATTAAAGCCCATTTTAGCCAAAATTTTGAGCAGAAAGGACCAATTAACTTTGTCATAAGCTTTGGAAATATCAAGTTTAAAAGCCATGCCTGGGGCTCTGCATTTTTCCATCGAGTGGATAATTTCATGAGTGGCAATGGCCGCGTCCAGAATCTGTCTACCTGGAACAAAACCTTTCTAGGTGTTGCTAATAATCTTATCAAGGAGAGGCTTGATTCTGCAGTTCAGGATCTTGGTGAGGATCTTGTAGAAGGTATTACAGAGGCTAATGGGTCTGAAATCCATCATAGAAGTAGGGTTGTCATTCTTAGGGACAAGCACAATGTAAGTTTGATTATGCTGTCTAAGAAGACACCCAGTCCTAAAGAAGTCTCTGGCAGCTCTAGTAACATCAATTCCCATAATCTCCCAGTACTCCTGGAAGAAAGCAGGGGGAAATCCGTCTGGTCCAGGGGCTTTGTATGCTCCCATAGAAAAAACTGCCTTCTTAACCTCTTCATCAGTAACCCACTTCGTGAGTATGTCATTATCCCCTAGGGTAATAACGCTTTGGATGTGATCGAGAAGCTAGTTTTGGATGTGGTCAGGGCAGACAAAACCCCTTTCCGAATACAGGTCCATAAAGTAATTAACCGCAACCTGGTTAATTTTGTCCTTTTCCTTGACTTCGTTCCCCCCTCATCCAGGAGAGAGGAGATGGTATTTCTCTTCTTGTGGATGCAAGCAGACCTGTGGAAGAAGGTCGTGTTCCTGTCTCCCTCAGCAAGCCACTGAATTCTGGATCTTTGCTTCCAGTAAATTTCCTCTCTTTTCAAGGTTTCCTGCCACTTAAGTCTAGCCCTCTCCTCCTCCCCCTGGATCTGAGGTGAGAAGCTTCTGGATGCCAGTTGAGCCTGGAGGGAAACAAGGGTTTCTGAGAGATCATTTTTCTCCTTGCGGAAATCACCAAAGTTATGTTTGCTCCACCCTTTGACTTCCTTTCTGATAATTTCCAGTTTTTGAGCTATCCTAAACATTGCAGTACCTCTGATATTAGTTTTCCACCAAAAATTAACCTGCTCCCTAAAGGAGGGGTGAGAGCACCACATAATTTCAAATCTGAAGGGCGTCAGGCTGATCTTAGGAGAGTCCAACCAGCATAGAAGAAGGGGGTTGTGATCAGAGGTAGTTCTAGGGAGAGCTGACAAGGTGGAGTTCAGGCAGAGGTTCCAAGAGGAAGTGGCAAGGACCCTATCAAGCCTCACCTGGATTAGGTGAGAACCTTTTCGATTGTTGGACCAGGTGAAAGGGTCTCCCTTCAGAGTAAGGTCAAGAAGACCTGTGGAATTAATAAAATCTGCCAGCTCCCCCATATTGTCTGAGTAATCTATAAGGCCACCACACTTTTCAGAGGGGTACAGGGGGTGTTAAAGTCACCAGCCAACAGACAGTTCACAGAGCCAACCAAAGCAACCCGGTGGCTCAACTCATTCCACAGAGAGGCACGCGCATGCCTGGTGTTCGAAGCATAGATATTAAAGGTGGTCCATTCAACCCCTGACTTCATAAAGGTGACAGCAAGGAAGTTAGGGGATGAGTTAACCAACTAACCAGTTATTCTATTCGGGTTCTGGAGAGTGGCAATACCACCAGACGCACCCGCAGCTTCAGAGTAAGGGAAAGCAGCCCCAAGCCAAAGAAGTGGCGCCAGAGTAGCAAAGGTACTAGCAGACATTTTGACTTCCTGTAGGAGAAGAATCTCTAGCTTGAGATAAAAAATATAGTGTTTAACAACCATTTGTTTAAGGGAGCTGTTCAAACCCCTCACGTTCCAAGAGAGGCAGTTCATCTCTTACTTTTTAAGCTAGATTCCAGGGTTTGTTGCCTTCCTACCGCAACCTCCCTTGTGGATCCTTTCGATCTTCTTACTCGTTCTCAGAACCATCTGTAGAGCTGAGGGGACTTTTTCTTTTCCACCTTTGGGGAGTGTTAGGCCATCCGGCTTGGGTCAAGCAGCTCAAGGGCTACCACAATATCGGGCTGTTCCTTCCTGGCCAAGAAAAACTTTCTCTCCTCAGGGGGAGGCGTCAATGTTAGAGTAGGTTCCAAAACCGTGGCTAACACAGGTTGGGCCTCCTGAACTGTCAGGGTTGGGTCTGGGAGAGACCTAGAGCATCCCAAACCTGGCACCTGGGGGGAGACTATCTCACCTTCTTCCAGTGTCAGCACATCAGAATCTGTATCAAGGGCCACAGGTGACTGCACACCAAGAACCGTCTCCACGGCCATCGAGGGTGGCTTTGACACCACTGGTTCCTCCAACACCGCAGGGGGGGCCCTCTGCAATTCCTTTGTCCTTGTTCTGTTGCTTCTCTTCCGACTTGTTGGCCTTGCAGGTATCACTAGAGTGACCTCTGCAATCACATTTTCAGCAAAACAGGGTAGCATTCTCATAGACTAATGCTTGGGTCCATCTACCCAGTTTGGATTTCAATATAACAAAGTTGGGCAGGATTTTATTCATAGTGACATTCACACAGAATCTAGCAAACACCAACCTAGATTTAGACCTTGTGACTTGATCCATCGTGATAAATGAACCAAAGAAATCCCCAATCCATCGGAAGACCTGCTCATCCCAATACTCGAGCGGGAGGCTCGGGAGGCGGACCCAAACAGGAGCCGACCTAGTTAGGTTCGTTGCTGGATTAAATCCGGGCTTCCACTTCGCAAGGGCTAGATAATGCTTTCCATAAACCCATGAGCTAGACAGCACACTGGTCATGTCCTCGAGAGTGGTAAACTTAAACAGAAAGAGCCCACCTGGCATGGCTGAAACCAGGGCCGATCCTTTGATCTTCCACTGGTTAGAGACCCATTTTCTGACCATTTCAATGGTAGGTCAGAAATTGAAGAATCAACCCACCAGAGCCATCTGAAAGTCAGCCATCGTGCGATTCACCACAGAGTCCGGGAGCGACAGTTCTGCTCCTTCTTCCGTTTGAACAAAATCCACCAAAAGGGCCTGTAAGGAATGTTGGGCATCACCGACAAAAGCACCTTTCTAGTTAGGTTTAGGAGATAGCAGGGAATCAGCAGAAGAAGACTCCTTTTGAGATTCCCCCGTTGACTCTAGTACAATGACTGTGATCTGGGGTCCATCAGGACCAACAGGTGGGTCTGCCAGGGGGGCAGCATCACCCCCCAGGGAGGCGGGCATGGGAACCTTCAATTTGAAAACGAGCTGGGCGGGAAAGTGAACGGAAGTTGCAGAGCTTGCTTCAAAAGCATGTATTAAAAAAATGTTATCTTTCTCTTGGAATCGATATATCATAAAGTGAGAAAAATAAAGCTTTTTAAGGCATTAAATAATTATAGACTTGAATGAGCAAAGGATTGTAATTTTCTCAAGGATCATTATTTTTAATTGTTTTCACTAAGTATAATAATATGAAGAAAAAGAAATACTTAATATTGTATATTAGTTATAGTTTTAAATGAAGAGAAGAATAAAAGTGAGATAAACAATACATTTTGTATAAATTTTAAGTAAACCTTCTATTTTAAACATTTTGAAGAAAATAAAAAATAATAATTAATATTATGTTTTTAAAAATACTATTTTATTAAAATATGTCACTGATTCTATATTTTTAAATAAAATCAAAATCGAAATATTTTATTAAACTTTTTATATTATAATTAACAATCATATCATCATATATACCTACGTATATGTGTGTACATATGCTTACACACATTTAACTTTTTCAAAAACTATCAACAAATTAAAAAATTTTTTTACTGATACTAATTGTAAACACTTAATTATACTAGAAATGTGAAAGGGAAAAAGCTATAAAAAAACAAGCTATAGGGAAAAAATATGCATTAAGCTTTTTAAGAATTCTTAAATTATGACATGAAGACGGTGTTAGTCCAATCGAGCAGATGGCAGCATCGCCGTGCTGGACAGTATCTATCATAAAAATTTCATGTAAAATTTCATTATAATAATTACATGTCTTTAAAACCGTTTGATATGTAAGGACCTTGAACAATGGTATCACTGTCATTGTCTTCTACCTAGTTTACCAGCACTTGTAGACTCCTTGGAATTTGTGGCTCAGGAGCGTCCATCCTGCCTTCCAATATCTTCACCACTTCTCCCATGCTCGGCCTCAGATTCTCATCGTCTTGAATACACAGTTCCGCAACCACAGCAGCTCTTTTCACCTCTTCCATATCTGCCTTACTTGCTATTCTTACATCCACAACGCCTTTCATGTTTCCTCTCTGAATTTGCAATGAAGCCCATGTAGGAAAGTATAACCTGCTCTCCTCCGCTCTCAAATCCAGGTTTCTACGACCAGATATAATTTCCAACAACGTCATACCAAAACTGTATACGTCTACCTTGGGAGTGATTGGGAGCCCCGTGATCCACTCCGGCGCCAAGTACCCTCTAGTCCCTCTTGTGGTTGTCAATACACAGCTAAAATCTCTGCCCAACACCTTTGCCAACCCAAAATCAGCTAATTTCGGGCTACAATCATCGTCGAGAAGAATGTTTTCAGGCTTAACATCGCAGTGAATGATTTGATCCCTGCATTCCTCATGCAGATAAACTAATCCCCGTGCAGTGCCCAGTGCGATCTTAAACCGGGTCGCCCAATCCAACACCTTCTCTGGTTCTTTCTCTTCATAGAAGAGAGAGGAATTTAGAGAGCCGTTGGGGATGTAGTCATACACCAGTAGCCTTCGAGAGCCTTCTAAACAGAACCCATACAGCCTTACCAAATTCACATGCTGTAGAATACCCACGGTACTTATTTCCGCACGGAATTGCTTTTCTGCTCCTGCACAATCCTCTATTCTTTTAACTGCCACAAGCCTGGTGTCCCGCAAAGTTCCTTTGAAGACTGAACCGAATGCTCCGCTTCCCAGCTTATGCTTGAAATTCTCGGTTGCCGTTCGCAGCTCTTTGTAAGTGAATGCTTTGAGCATGGTTGGCCCGTCCTCTCCTACGCTCTTCTTCTGTAGCCTTCGACGTTTCCACAGAAAAAATCCACCCAAAAGGAGGGCAAAAACAATAGAGGCAGCCGCGGCAGAAGGAAGTAAAATTAGTAGCACAGGGGCTTTCCTGCTTCTCACTGATGTCGACTGCTGCAGCTCAGAAGCTGCCAGCCTGATGTAGATGGATTGGTTATTATATGAAACACGCATTTTGAATAAATTCCCAAACCACAATCTACAGGCGGGTAGATCAGATATAACGAAAGCAAAGGCTGTACAGGAGCAATTTTTGAGACAAGCAGTCCTGCAGCCTTCCATTGTTTGCTCGTTGTTGTATAAGAGAGATTTTTCCTCGGCCAAGGATCTGTTCCTGGTTTCCAGGAAGCCGTCGGTGGTGCCAGCGGTGACAGAGCAGGTCAGGGGTCTTCGTCGAGCACACCCATTTGACAAAACACCCCGAGTCTTATGCTTGAGTGTGAAACCCTCAATACAAGTGCACTCATCAATCATATTACACAGTCCATACGCCCCACAGATATCATACTGACTGCACTGACCTTGGTATGAAGACCATCCCTGACTCCAAGTACCGTCATCCATCAAGTAGTAAAGGTGCATTTCGCCCTTCTCATCTAACTTGAACCGCCCTGAGAGGGTATGAAACAAAGGGAATACGGTAAAACTATAATATACTCTTGAAGGAGAAATCTCCACACAGTACTCTTCGAATCTCTGAGGAGCATATTTCTCTGGATCATTGAAAAAATAATTGCCAGTCCACTCTCCAGTGGACCAATATGGAACGCTGTCGTTATAGAACAATACAATCTGCTTCTTTCCTGGGGTCATGTCCATTTCACCAGAGAAGAGCCCAGTAGAAGGATCCGAAGAACTCTTCCAGGAAGTGACCTTCATGCCCTTCCACAACTTCATGCCAGGCAAAAATGTATCTCCCGGATGAGCGAAACTCTCCCAAACAATCTCAGACTTGTTGTGGCCGCGACCCAAAATAATGAAATTGCCAAGATCCGTTATCACTGCCCGCGATCCTTTCAGAGCTGTCTCAGCCGACCACACTGACCGACCCTTTCCATCCAACAGTCTGAGATAACCGTTGCTTGAAAATTTCAGAGTACCCGGCATGATTTTGACAGGATTATCTCTATTTGCCACCCAAACAATGACCTTAGGAGAGATTCTTCCGTACCAGATGCCAACATACCATTTATTCGTTCCTCTCAGACTGAAAAATCCTAATTCAAAAGTGCCATTCTTTGATATTATGGTCTCATTTCCAGCGAGCGAATCCCCCCGCAGAAGCGAATCCCCACCATCTAGTGCCAATGAATTGCAATTATTCAGAGCAATAATCACAGTCATTGCTATGATCAAATACTTCATCGCCATTTTGATAACCATGCGTGTTGTATTTTTCTAATATAATGAGAAAAGAAAGAGGCTACGATGTGAACGAACACGTCCGAAGTTGGGACGCGGACGCGGACGCAAGCAAATGAGTTCGAAGTTTCCTATACAATTTTCCGCAATCAATGATGAATAAAAGAAACCAATGATTTGACAGCGTATATATGCCACTCCCACACTCGAGCAATTTGGTCTGCTAAAGGAATATCTACGTTAGTAATACGCTTGTAGATAGAAAGATTGGGGATAATATACGCGAATACATCTCTTTTGAATGCTTCCACGAAATTGGAAATGAAAAGGAATTTGGTTTTCTAAACGAGTTTCTACGCTTGAGGACAGGATGTAATGTAAGTCAAGTCAATGTCTTGGACGAAACACAGGCATGTTCCATGAAACTCATTTTCTTTTTGACTCATTGGTACGACGGAAACGGAATTCTATTAAAAATAATTCTCACATTTTTTCAATAGTAAGTCAATTGACCGTATTACCGTGTATATATAAATATACACGGTAATACGGTCAATTGACTTACTATTGAAAAAATGTGAGAATTATTTTTAATACAGAAGTTGTAGTTTTAGATGGATTGTTTGTTCATTTATATTAATTTTATATATAAATTAATATTTAATATGTAGTTTTCTAAATTTCAACATCATTCGATTGCTCAAATTTTAAATAAAAAATTTATATAGAAGTATTTCCTTTTTCAACATCCTTAAAGCTCTCCCTTATTCTATCTTTATCTCTCCACCTCTCTCAATTGTATCTATGTCCTCTTAAAGTTCTTCAACTTATTCTATGTTGCTGAAAGAGCATAGGCTACTTATAAGGACACCTTGAGATTGCCATTTTGCCCTTACACTCTTTTCCCCTCAATTTTTTGCTCTTGAAACCAACCCAAATAGAGACATATTCTTGGATATATCTATCAAATTAATATAAGTGTATTCTATTTTCCTTCACCAATCATGAATATGATGCTTTCCATCATTTTCCTAAGATAATAACCACAACACTAGGAAAAAACAAAAACAAAAAACCATCACATAAAGATAATCATATGTGGACATAAAATGAACCTTGTTCCC
>MU223155.1:2837251-2850690 GCA_018584345.1 Thuja plicata
CTCTCTCTCTCTCATAAGAAGCTCCCTAAAAAATCATTCTTCTATTGATCCTCATGGTATTACCCAAGACTTATCCTTGTCCACTATCATGTTCACTATCTCGAGAGTGAAGTTATAGTTGCTTAATGCTCTCTTTCTCCATTTGTTGTTATATCATTCATTTATCACGCTTATCTAGTTATCTTTCATATATCATTATTGTCATTTGATCTCTAGTAATTCAAGGGTTTTTCTCCATGACACGGATTGTTTCTATTACACATCTTTTTATGTAATCTATTTGTCTATCTAATTGCAGAGACGGAAATGCCAAATGAGGACTTGATTAAGGTAAACCCCTATACAATTGTTAATATTTTTCCTATCTCAATGTTTTTACATGATTAACAAATTCAGTCGATGAAGGAGGCTTTTCTGATGACTTTCTAGAGTAATTCTAGATATAATTATTTGTATGGATTATTGAGCAACACATTGACATCCTTGTGGCATACATGCGTCCAAGGCCAAGGCTTCTTGATTTAGATATTTTAATTTTTCTTACTTTTAGTTTTTGATTATGTAATTGAAATAATTTTATCCTATTATATCTTTTAATTAGTTGGCATTTTTAGTTTATAGTAGTAGTCTAGCACTTAGTTTCAAGCATTGTCTTTGTGGCTGACTCAAGTTCTAGTGAATTGAGATAGTTGAGGGTTGATTTCTCCTTGAGAACCCATCATTTAGAGGCTAGTAAATTATTTATGATGACACCAATCATCTTTTTTCAACGAGGTAGGAGAGCATTGAATCCAAGAATTACATGGATAGGAGGACGCCAAGTGTCTAGTTGTAAAGCAATTCCAACATCTAAATGTTATTCCTTCATAATCCAATGTTTGTATTTAATGCAACTCACCTACATAGAACAGGGAGATCTAGTTGGAAATGCAATAATGGGAAAGCAAGATACTGAGAGGGGGGGGTGTGAATCAGATCTTCAAATTTAAACACTTAAAACAAACTGATCCACATTCATACATATATGAATCTAATGTAATCTCAGATAACATCCACACAATGAAATAAATAACACATAACACAATAACTTGGTAACCTAGAAACCCAAATAGGTAAAACTAGGGTGGGGATGACACCCACAAAATTCTCCACTACTGCAGTAATAAAGTGTACCGGTTAAGGTTACAAATGTTTGATTACAAAATGTAATCTAACCTATGAAAGGTCTGCCCTGTTAAGAGCTTAAGATCATTACAATCTACCCTGTTAAAGGCTTTCAAATTACAATGAAGTAAGCACTTTGTTAAGAGATAAAGAAAGGTCTGCTAGAACCACTTTGTTAAGAGATTTTCACCTGATACAATGATTAGAATGTCTCAAGTATTGATCCTTTGTTATGCATTCTAATGTTGATGATGGATCTCCTCTTTCCAGTACCTTCTATGATCTCATAATCTGATATAATCTTTACTCTGTTGTTCACTATGTTCTTACTCTACTTGATCTCTGCTTCTTAACAAAAATAACCCTCTGTGCATTCAAATTTTGAAATGCAGTCGCCACACACCATACACACTTTCTCACACACACAAAATAGGGTTTAGAAGCTATCTAATATACTTTTTCAGATCTGATAGTGAGATCTAGATCAACGATCAAGATCTAATACCCATATCTATGATGGTATTACAATTATTGTTTACAATGAGTCATGCATAGGATAAAACAATTAAATGCATAACTGACTCTGTATAAGAATATTAAATGTATACATAAGTCGGCCCAAAATGCTTATACAAGTCGGGCAGATCACTTATCCTCAAAGTTTGTATCATTCCAGACATGTATACAAAAACTGTTCTACTCAGCACTTGACTGTCTGTCGCTCAACACTTAATATCTCTGTATCCTTCTCAGCTTGGCAATGTAACTTGGCTTGGTAATGTAACTAGGCAAACCAAAAAACTGCTCGGCAATGTTGCTCGGCCTTGCATAGTTTTAGCTCAGCCACAGTGATAGCCAACTAAAACTGCCTAGGTGAATGACTAAGTGTTGGTCACTAATCATCAACAAAGCTTAGAGGTTAACAATCTCCCCCTTTGATATTAGTGGAAAAAATACTTATCATTACTTTCATTCATTTCATCAAAAAATATTGCCTAAGTACACTAAGTACTCCCCCTAGGAATATACTCATACAAAAAGTTTATAATGCCATCAAAAATTATATACAAGTGTACCTGTTACTGTACTGATGTATCATTTTGTATCTTTCATACTTTCTTACTGATTTCCTTACTAACTTCCCCCTTGTTTTTGTCACTAATTGCTGGTGGGGTTAAGTTGTACTTATCTAGAAATTGTTTATGAAGCTGCAAGGTGGATTCAAATGTAGTATCCCAGCTTTCCTTTGCAATCTTCATCACTTCCAATTTGATTTCTAGCTCGACAGCTAGATTCACTAAACTCTCTGCAGTCGATAGATTTGCACTTCTCTGTGATAACTCCTTTGCTTTTGAGAGTTCCTTCTATATTACCTCCAAGTGAGGCAATAGGCTTGTCTGAATAATTATCAATTTGGTCCTTATTCGACCATCTTCAGCCATAAGCTCGGCTATTCTCCTTTGTGCATTAATCAACTTATTAAAATGTAAAGAACTAGAAGTAGTATCTTGACCCAAAGTAGTACCAATTGATCTCAAATCTAACTGTAGCTTCTCAACAAGCTGTAGATTATCCTTTGTGAAGAATTCAACATCACATAATTTCCTATACAAAGGATAAACATTGGCTGTAACTTTCTCTAAAGTTTCTACAAGAACAGAAAGTTCAACCTGTTTAGTGGCAAGCTCTTCTGAGATCTTCTCTAGAAATTTGCTCTCAAGTCTTCTCCTGGACTATTGTAGAAGCTTTTCATTGCTGTCTATGTCCTCATCAGTTACCTTATGTACAATGTTGACTAGCTAATCAATGATTGGAGCTTGAGGCGTTTCATCCTCTAAGTCAAAATCCTTTGCAAATATGTCTTTGATGTCATGTAACACCTGCTTTTGCTTATGTTCTATCTTCATCTCTTCCTGTCTCTTCTTCCTCTTAAGTAATTCTTGAAGAGTCCCTATTTGTTCAAATGTTAACTCATTGGGATCCCATTGTGGAATGACAACGACTTCATCTAATGTTACATCTAAAATTTGAGACTTCTTCTTCAATTCTGGAGAACTTATGCTCGACAACATAATATATTTCCCTTTGACAGTGTCAACGTCCAATGCCTCTTTTAGTTCTGTCAAAATTATTTGTGGATTGGGCATACCACTAGTTTTAGGACCTGTAGGAGTGGATGATGCAGAGTTTGGTAGATCAACCAACACTTGCATGGCCTCTTCTTCTTTAGGCTCATCAATTGTATCCTTCATCCCTACTCGACTATCTAAAACTATTTTCACAACCTCTAAAATAGGCGGATTCTATGAAGTTACCTCTTGTTCATTTGTTTGCTGGTCCTCTTCACCTTTTTGTTCATTGACAACATCAATTATTTCAACAGATGTTGTGGTCTTCCCTTCTTCAATATCACTTGCCTTAATAGGCAAATCAGTGTCTTTACCACTCAGCATCTCTTGTTCCTTGGCATTGAAATTTCTTGGATCATCAACTATATAATCCAAAGGAGTGTCTGCAGTCAGATCAATAGAGTTTGTTGCATATAATGTGTCTTTGGTCTTGTCCTATTCAATGGCAATGTGATCTTGTGTTACCTATGGTTCAGGGGTAGTCTTTACTTCAACTTATTTTGTCTTTTTCTCTGATGTCCCCTCACCAAATTTCTTATCTTTTGGAATGAGCAGTCCAAAGATCTCTTTCCAAATCCTTGTTCTCTATTGTACTACACCTTCAATGTCATTTTTCAGAACAACATAGCCTCTGAGTTTAGGAATAAACATACTCTTATACTCCTCAATAAATTTGACTCTTTGTTTTGAGGTGAGCTCAGGTATTACTTGTGCTAGAGTTCCTTCCTTGATCTATCTTTCAGTGGCAAGTGCAAATTCCCATTTGCTTGACAAAAAATCATAAATTTCATCTGGCACATGATTTCCTATCTCTGTAGGAGTTAATTTGAAAGTACTCATCATGTCCAAGAGTGCTTCCTGCACTTTGTGCCTATCTGTAGTTTTCAACTTTTCATACTTAATGAACTTAAATGTTGCTAACCCTGCTGAATTCCTCAAAGTGTCACATACCTCATCAATACTTTCTGGTTTCTTGAATTAAGTTGTAGGTATGTTGCTGGGTTCATTAGTTTATGTCTTCTCCTCATCACTATCTATTCCCAAATTCAATCTCCTTCTTGGTCTCTTTGTTGGCTTACTCAGCTTAGCCTTAGGAGCAATCTTTGCTTCCTTTCCAGAACTACTTTCTGCAACTTTCCTCTTACCATATACTTTAGTTTGTACTTCTACTGGGGAAGTAACAATAGATTCTCTAGTCCTCGGACGATTAGCTGTAGGAGGTGTAACCTTAGGTTTGGCTTTGCTTTTCTTGGTTACTATGACAATTGATGGTTTCTTGCCTTTAGCTTTCTTAGTAGCCTCTTCTGATGCACTTACTTCCTCCTCTGTAGAAATATCCTCACCTTGTCCAGTGGTTAGGCCTAAAGGTACATCCTCAGGTTCTTCATCACTACCTAAGCCAACCATTTTCTTTAGGTTTTTCACAATCTTCTTTCTTTTCCTCTCCATAGTTCCCTCATTCAAACTTCTAGAAATTTTAGCCTTAGCTTCATCAAAATTTCCAAATCTCTCTGTTGTAGTATCAATTGCCTCACCTAGAAGTGCAGTGATGATAGTTGATGCTTCATCAATATTGATTTCATATGGAAAAGGTTCTAAGCATATTATCCTAGGAGTCACTGCCTTGATATAAGTATTATCTGTATCAACTAGAAAATAGATTTCTTCATAGTGCTTCTCCACTAGTGACTTAGGAATCCTAGTCCTTAATCTCATTCTCTTCTTGAATTCTACAAAATAGCTCCCCATTATGCTATTGAAATTGCTACCCAACTTCTCAATACATTCACTAATCTGAACTGTAATGGGCCTATCCTTTTTCCAAATGATATTTCCCAGTGTAGGAAATGTATCCTGAATGTAGAAAAATATACAGACTAGTAAAGAACTAAAATTACATGATGAACTCTTGGCCTTTCTGATTGATGCTAGGTTCTCGGCTAGTTGTTTCTACTATAGCTCGGTAAGATCATATGTGTGACTCTTCTTCACAATTTTCCATGCCTGATCAACTGCTATACAGGGAACACTATCCAATCTGCTCGACTGATAAAACTTATGTGCTATTACCCTTACTCCAAAGTCAAGTTCTAGATCGGTAATTATAGAGATAGTCATACCTCTGTTATTCCATATGGCTCCAGTGTTCAATGTAATTTCTTCTTTGTTGTCATCCCTCATTGTTCATTTTCCATTTACTACAGGATATCTAGTCACTCGATGAATTATTCTTTTGGTGACCTTGACTGGTCCATTATCTAACCACATACACATGTCATGAACTCGGCTAAGGATAACCTTAATCCATTCATCTTTGAAACCTTGGGGAAATCTAGGGCACGAGTTAACCCTTTGTCAGCTAGATGTTTGAATTATGCCTTTAGAACTCCATTTTCACACAATTTACTATAGGATTTCCTCAATTCACTATCACCTACTTCACCAATCTCAACCATATAACACTATCGAACATCATGAATCATGAGTACCTTGGGTGGAATGGATGAGAGGGCTCCCATTAAATCATTCTGAATTGCACTTTTAGGAATGACTCAAAATTTGAGAGGTTCACATTCATCACTCCGTATCAACTGAATTTGCTCTGGTTCTGCCTCCATACTCTTAGCTGGTGCAGAACTTGTAGCCATAATTTTGAAATTAGAGTTTGAGAGATGTAAAATAGAGTACCTCAGCAAGTAGCTCTTCACACTGTTCACCTTAGGATTGTCGACGACACGCTAATGAAATCTTTGTAGCTAACTTTGTTAAGATCAATTTTGCAAATTACTTCAATCGCTCTGTAAACAATAAAAATTGCAAGGTAAAAATGAGATGTCGACTGTTCATCAACATCAAGGTAGGTGAGCATTGAGTTTTCTCCCCCATTGAGTTAGTGCAAGCTAACTGTCCTCAGCTTTAACACAACTTGCATCCCACTCGGCTCACTAAACTCGGCCAACAAAACTCGACACTTCACTAAAGAACTCAGCTTTAGTGTCCATGATTGATACTCGACACCTATAGTGCAATTAGCTCATCTCAGCATTTTATCTTCAAAATATGTCCTGGTACATCTCAACATATGCAAATATGGACTTTTTTACATTTTATGTTAGGAACTGATGTAAGATAAGAATTTTTAAATACAGTTCCTTACATACCTCTTTCTCTTAATTAGAGATGATGTAATCACCTGATCCATTGGATTGGGTGACCTCAGCTTCATTAGCTTCACTGCTGCATGGTTCAGACTTCTTAACCCATGTCTTGTTCATCTGTTCCCTTATTTGCTCAATAGTAGGAGCAGGTACCCTAGTCTTGCAATCTTTCCTTGCATGACCAATTTTTAGACAACTGTGACAAACTAGGCTTCCATTCATCCAACTTTTAGACTTACCTCTGAAATGTGTCCTTATGCAGTTTTTTGGAACATGTCCATACTCACCACAGTAATGAAAACTATGCCATGTATTGTAATCCCAATTGTGAGTATTGCCTTTTCTTTGTGATTTCTCTTGTATCTTTGATGTCCATTGCTATTTACCTTTAGATATGCAATCTTGTGCTCTATGACCATATTTGTGATAGTTATAGCAATTACCATTGAGTCTAGGTGTTTTTCTTGCTTTTGTCTTGCATTCACGTGCTTGATGTCCAAACTTATTACAGTTAAATTAGTAACCATTAAAGTTAGTTTTTGGATTGGACTTACCATTCTTGCTTCGGCAAATGTTTGCTGTATGACCTAGTTTTCCACAATGGTGACAAACAGGTTTGTTTTTTCTCAGCTTTGCATGCCTTCTTTCACCTGTCTTAGATGATTCTCCATTTTCAGTAGTTGAGTTTTGTTCAATGTGACCTAATCCAGAAGAATCTTTAGGTCTCCTTGATGCTTCCACTAGTTGTTCAAAGTAGCTCATAGGTGCACTCAGATCATTCACTTTGTTATTAATTTCTTTCTCAGATCTTAATTCATCTTTCAATTGATTGTTCTCAGATCTAAGATTAACAATCTCCAAGTCTTTCCTATTGATATCCTAATTTGCAAGTAGTAATTGATTTTCCATGTCCACTTGATTGACTGTCATTGTTTGCGCATCATGTGTTCTTTCATCAAGTATGGTAGTCAGCATTCTCTTGTCTTCTTCTACCATAGCCTTGTCATCTTCGGCTTTCTTTTTCTATTCAACAACTTCACACATACTTATTGATTGGGCTTCTTGTTCCTTTTTCAAGTTGTTGACTTCCTCACATAGTGCATTGTTCTTTTCCAGTAGATCTGCAATTGCTGCATCGCTTTGAATTGAATCTCCATTCTGAAATAGATTTGTGGTGTCCTCTTCCTGATAATGAGTGTCTTTCATTTGTTTAGCCAAATCTTTCCTTGCAGTCAAGGACTTCCTTAATTCTTGTCTTGCAGTCTCAAGCTGTTGTAGTGCTAGCTGAACATCAATCTTTTGATTCTCAATGACTTTTCCCATCTTGTAGATCTCCATCTCAAGATCTGTATTCTCAAGCTGATTATGACCTTTTTAGAGAATTTAGCTCTGATACCAATTGTTGGAAATACAATAATGGGAAAGCAAGATACTGAGAGGGGGGGGTGAATCAGCTCTTCAAATTTAAACACTTAAAACAAACTGATCCACATTCATACATATATCAATCTAATGTAATCTCAGATAGCATCCACACAATGAAATAAATAACACATAATACAATAACTTGGTAACCCAAAAACCCGAATAGGTAAAACTGGGGTGGGGATGACACCCACAAAATTCTCCACTACTGCAGTAATAAAGTGTACCAGTTAAGGTTACAAATGTTTGATTACAAAATGTAATCTACCTTGTGAAAGGTCTGCCCTGTTAAAAGCTTAAGATCATTACAATCTACCCTGTTAAAGGATTTCAATTGACAATGAAGTAAGCACTCTGTTAAGAGATAAAGAAAGGTCTGCTACAACCACTTTGTTAAGATATTTTCACCTAATACAATGATTAGAATGTCTCAAGTATTGATCCTTCATTATGCACTCTGATGCTGATGATGGATCTCCTCTTTCCAGTACCTTCTATGATCTCATAATCTAATATAATATTTACTCTGTTGTTCATTGTGTTCTTACTCTGCTTGATCTCTGCTTCTTAACAAAAATAACCCTCTGTGCATTCAACTTCTGAAATGCAGTCGCCACACACCATACACACTTTCTCACACACACACAAAATAGGGTTTAGAAGCAATCTAATATACTTTTTTAGATCTGATAGAGAGATCTAGATCAGTGATCAAGATCTAATACCCATACCTATGATGGTATTACAATTAATGTTTACAATGAGTCATGCATAGGATAAAACAATTAAATGCATAATTGACTCCGTATAAGAATATTAAATGTATACATAAGTCGGCCCAAAATGCTTATACAAGTCGGCCAGATCACTTATCCTCAAATTTTGTATCATTCCAGACATGTATAAAAAATTGTTTTTCTTGGCATTTGACTGTCTATCGCTCGACACTTAATATTTATGTATCCTTCTCGGCTCGTCAATGTAGCTCGGCTTGGCAATGTAACTAGGCAAACTGAAAAACTGCTCGGCAATGATGCTCGACCTTGCATAGTTTTAGCTCAGCCACAGTGATAGCCAACTAAAACTACCTAGGTGAATGACTAAGTGTTGGCCACTAATCATCAACAGAGCTTAGAGATTAAGAGATCTCAATATGCAAGAGTTTTGAAAATTCTAAGTCAACCAAAATGTTGAAAAAGGAGGAGTTGGAGAATAAAATAGTACAAGGGTACACCATAATGAAGCAACACAATTTATAACCAATGGAATCATACATAACATTACACCACAAGTGAAGAGGGAGGTAGAAGAGTCTGACCCAAGTCATGACAGACTTAACAATGTCTAGTAGGGGGTTGAAGGAGGGTGTCCAAGGATAGAGGAACATGGGATGGGAATTCCATTTCCAAACATCAAGGGATAAAATATAATATCTATCCTAAATAGAGTCAAAACAATTAACAAAGAAGAAACATGTACAATGATAGATTTCCACCTTACTAGAAAAAAGCAAGATTTACTGTTCCAAAATCCAAGAGTGAAAATTTGGTAAACAAGGGCACAAGTGGTTGAATCTACCATTGAGGGAGAACTTATGAAAGTAATAAATATATTCTAGCACTTCCTTTTCTAAATAATCCTTTGGAATAGAGGTGGCATAGGATAGACATTTCACAAACTTGGCGAACAACCACTTAGAGGGTTTACAAAGTAGTTCAATAAATGAGCTTTTGAGTAGGGATTTCACTAACTATTACTTATATATGTAGCTTGACTAGTATTTTGCATGGGAGGTAATGCTAGATTAGAGATAATCACTACCAAGTTATAGCTGAGAGATCCAAAACCAAGGTGACACTTATTAGAGGAGTTGTAGCTCCTAGTCTCTAGGGGAAAAAGACACAAATTTAAAAGTGGGGAGTAAGAAAGAATGCAAGAGTCCATCACAAGACAGGAATGACCTATAACTATTAGCTAAGAATTTTTTTTCTTTGTCCATTTTATGAATATTAAAGATCCAAAAACTAAATGATTATTTCTAATATGTGTGGACCTAATATTGAGAGGTAAAGGAATGGGTGATAGAAACATCTTTGCAATTTTAGGAGGGTTCATGAGAATGGAAATTGAACCATGGGGGAAACTTCAATGTAACTTTTTCCCTATATAGAAACAAGGAGGTAGGATTCAAAGTGATTAGGATGCTATGGGAAGATCTCTCATTAGTTAATATGAACCCCATGTCTAGTTGGTTTACATAGACTAGTAGACCACTTGAGATAGAGAATATCATATACAGATTTCTGAAAAATTAACTCAGAGTGGTTAGTGGTGTTCAACATAGTATTTTTTGTGTTTCTATTGATGTCAAAATTGTATTTCATGGGAGCTATAACACTATTTTTGAAGGTATTTGTGTCTAACATACCATGACTCTTGTTGGATCATTTTTTTTATCTCATATATTGATGTTCAATCTTTCTCATTTTTGCAGTGTAATTGTTTTCTTGCAGTAAAATTCCAAGAGTGATATAAGTAGTTGAGACATTTTTTTATTGTCGAGGTCACTTTAACTAAATTTTTAGAATAACTCAGAGGGGGGGGGGGGGGAATCANTTTCTTGCAGTAAAATTCCAAGAGTGATATAAGTAGTTGAGACATTTTTTTATTGTCGAGGTCACTTTAACTAAATTTTTAGAATAACTCAGAGGGGGGGGGGGGTGAATCAGTGGCCTCAAAAATTAATCCAATAATCCAAGAAAAAATTATATCACATATATAAAACCTCTAGTTATCTTTAGTCCTACAAGATGTATGTCTTTAAGTAATCTTAGGGTATGTTCAAGATAATGAGGGGCCAAACTATGCCCTTAAGTGGCAATGAAAAATCAGAAAATTAGGGTTAGTAAACTTGACGTGAAAATTTTAACTACCTATCAACCTAATATAAAAGATTTGTAAGAATATAATCTGTAGGAAATTGAATTTAGTTTCTAAACTACTAGGCCTTTTTTGAAAAAAAGTTAATATGATTGGTGAAAAGTACAGATTTCAATGCAGCAATACAAAAATTTCAGCAAAAAAATAAGAAGTAGGTGTATGTCTGACCACCTTAATCATAATCAAATGATAATATTTTTTTATAAGATTTTATATATAAGTAGTAGACTCATGCTCGGATGTGACGCATATTTTTGTGTAATTTTATTCAAAAAAAATAATTAATTATGAATTATCTGCTACAACATTTTTAGAATAAAAAACTCCCATGTTTGACCACCTTAACTCATTGAAAAATTTACCAAATTCAAAAAAACATAATTTTTCCTTATAGTAGGTGAAGCATAGAATGTGACGCATTTTTCAGATTTCAAAAATGTTATACCGTCTGAAAGTTATAGTCATTTTTCAATCAGTATATAAATCAACACTTTACAGGTAACTCAATTGGAAAATAACTAATAATTACTTACCAAATTCAAAATTTGACATAAATTATATCGATAAAAAGCTGATAATCTCCTTAAGCTACCCTTTTCATTTCATCAAATTTGGGTGAAAAAAAAGTCGTCAGCTACATGGTCAAAGTCTAGAACTCAGAGAAACAGGGGAAAAACACGTTTTTGAGACATTTGAAGAGTTGTCCAGGTAGGTATGGTGCACAAAGCAATACCGAGCCTAATCGGGTACTTGATTTTTTTGGGTACTTGATATTTTTGTGTACCCAAAAATTCTGGAAGAATTTTTTATTTTGAAGTTTCCCTCCCCTTTCTCCCTCTAAATTTGTTTTCAACCCCTTTCTCCCTCTCATTTTTTGATATTATATATTAGATATATAATATTAGATTAGATTGTATATATTAAATAATAGATTAGATTATATATATTAAATAATAGATTATATTATATATTAGATTAGATTATATTAGATTATATATTAAATATTATATAATATATATTAACATTAAATGTTACATTATAAATCATATATTATATATTATTTTATATGTATTATATATATTAATATGTATTTAACAATATATAACATGATATCTTCATATTTAAATTGTATGTAATATATATATATATATATGAAAAAAAAAAATTAAAAATTTAAAATTAAAAAAGAAAAAAAAAAATAAAAAATTAAAGAGAAATAATTTCGTCCTATGGTGAAAACCACTCTCTTATGGCGCCTTAGATAAGTACCATGATGAAAACCTGGCAATCAGGCATCATGCGTAGTTCTTCTACATCTTTCATCCATTCCATATTCTCTCTTTGATTTTGACAATGTTGATCTATACACGAACATTTGGGCTATCTTGTGAGCTATCTTATGATGACATTGCTTTCATTCCTTTCATGTTTAGCCTTCATATCTATCTTCCTACATTCATTTTTTCCTATTGCTATCATTTTTCCCTTTGGTCTTGATCTAATAAAAAAAGAGAGAATAAAACACAGTGCTATGAAGCCTCTTGACATGTCTACTCCTTTGGATTGAATCCTTTCCTACTCTTGCATTACGATTTTATGACTTATCCTCTGTTGGTCTTTCATTGCTTGTCCAAATGTGCTTTACATGATGTTTCTTTTTTTTTCCTAGCTTGGGTACTCTTGAGGAGTTTGCATTTGAGGATTTCTTCCCTTCATTCTTCTATCTTCCATCTCTTTCACCAGCTTGCTAATCCCTCCCATCCTCCACCTTGCTAAAACATTGGGACTGCACAATGTGATCTTGCTTGGGAGTTTGATGCCCATTCTATCTGGGGGCATCTTTTGTACATATTTATTGATCCTGAAAAAAAATCCAAAAAAATGATATATTGCCAAAATTTCTAAAAATCAGAAGATGTCCTGAAAAAATGATCATCTTAGTGAAAACCTAGCAATAGGTGCTTTGATGTATCTTAAAAAAAAATTATATATTCAAAAAAATATTAAAAAAATCAAAAAATTCAAAAAAAAAAAAAGAAAAAGAAAAAGTGCCTTGGTAAAAACCTGGAAACAGGCACCTTGGTAGCAAAAATTCAAAAAAAATATAAAAAGTCCTGGAAAAAAGAGAAGGAAAAAAAGAAAAAATAAAAAAATTGTAATAAAATTCAAGTGGTGAAAACCTGGAAACAGGTGCTACTTGAGGCCTTTGCATCCCTATTTTTTAGCGTGTGTCCTTGACACTTAGCCTTTCTCCATCATGGCTTATCCTTGTTGCCTTGGTCTGGAATTGGTGTTTGTCTTTGTCTAGGGGGCATAACTGTGTTAGCTTTGGTCTCTTGGATGCGTTAGTCTTTAGGACATCTCACACATGGTGTTTTTTAACACCACCCCAACTGTATTTTTCAATACAACCCTTGACATCGAGTGTTTTTCAACACTTATCAGTTTGGTCTTACCCAGTTTTGTCATGTGGTCTTACCTACTTGCAAGCCTTCAATCCTTATCCTCAGAACTCAGTATCAGTTAACACACTTAAATTTTTAAATGTAACACTTAATGCTTGAGCTATGTCATGATCTTTTCTTTGTGTGCTGACTGTTATTGATTTTTGTTGAGTGTCCTT
>MU223155.1:2878924-2889260 GCA_018584345.1 Thuja plicata
CCTATTTGAATGTTCAAATGTGTCCTAAGGGGTCCTATGACCCCTTAAGACACATTTGACAATTCAAATATGTTGTAAGGGGTCATGGGGTCTTCCTAGGGGTCCTAATGTGTGATAGGACTTACTAGGACCCCCAGAAACACCCCATGACCCTTTTTTACCCATTTGAATGTTTCAATGTGTCCTAAGGGATCCTACGACCCCTTAGAACACACTTGAGCATTTAAATGTGTCAAAAGGGGTCGTGGGGTCTTCCAAGGGGTCCTAATGTGTGATAAGGCGTGCTAGGACCCCCCAAAAGACCCCATGACCCCTTTTGAACCATTTGAATGTTCAAATGTGTCCTAAAGGGTCCTATGACCCCTTGGGACACACTTGAGGATTCAAATGTGTCAAAAGGGGCCGTGGGATGTTCCTAGGGGTCATAATGCGTGATAAGGTGTACTAGGACCCCTAAAAAGACCCCATGACCTCTTTTGACCCATTTGAATAGTCAAATGTGTCCTAAGGTGTCTTATGACCCCTTAAAACACATTTGTGCATTCAAATGTGTCAAAAGTGGTCATGGGGTCTTCCTAGGGGTCCTAATGTGTGATAAGGTGTACTAGGACTCCTAGAAAGACCCCATCACTCCTTTTGACCCATTTGAATGTTTAAATGTGTCCTAAGGGGTCCTACAACCCTTTAGGACACACTTGAGCATTCAAATATGTCAAAAGGGGTCATTGGGTCTTCATAGGGGTCCTAATGCGTGATAAGGAGTACTAGGACCCAGAGAAAGATCGCATGACCCCTTTTGACTCATTAGAATGTTCAAATGTGTTCTAAGGGGTCCTACGACCCCTTAGGACACACTTGAGCATTCAAATATGTCAAAATGGGTCATGGGGTCTTCTTAGGGGTTCTAATGCGTGATAAGACATACAATGACTCCTAGAAAGACCCCATGACCCATTTTGACCCATTTGAATGTTTAAATGTGTCCTAAGGGGTGTTATGACCCTTGGGACACACTTAAGCATTAAAATGTGTCAAAAGGGGTCGTGCGGTCTTTCTAGGGGTCCTAATGTGTGACAAAGTGTACTAAGACCCCTAGAAAGACCTCATGACCCATTTTGTTTAATTTAAATGTTCAAATGTCTCCTAAGGGGTCCTATGACCCCTTAAGACACACTTGAGCATTCAAAGGTGTCAAAAGTAGTCATGGGGTCTTCCTAGGGGTCCTAATGTGTGATAAGACGTACTAGGACCCCCAAGAAGACCCCATGACCCCTTTTGACCCATTTGAATGTTCAAATGTGTCCTAAGGGGTTCTACGACCCCTTAGGATGATGACATGTAACTGATTGAATGTTTGATAATGTTTGGTTGAAGATGGTACAAGATATTAAATTAGTTAATGGTATGTATTGTCATTGATGTCAACTTGATATTATCTGTATGGTCATATAAATAATGCTAAAGACTTCAAAGAATCAATGGAACAATGATTACGCTTTCAGCAATGCATAAAAGTCAAGTATTCACTAAGTGACAGACCACACCGGTGTAGTGCACACCATCGGTAAAGACATAGATAAAGTCACAGTGATGTCTGACGAACAAAAGACAATGTTGCCCGATGAAGAAGAATCACAGGATGCCTGATAAGCTGAAAATAATGTTTCCCGATGAGAAATATGTAATGATGCCTAACGGATAGAGATTTAGAACCTAACTAAATTTGCACCGACGGAACTGGCAGTTTTCACCGGTGACAAACTACAGAATTGACCGACAGAATAGTAAGATCAGAAAATAAAAAAATATCTAGCTGGCAGAGCTTAAAGATAGACTTAACTAGTTGTTTTATTTGTTTTATTCAACGATAGTTAAGAAATTGATTTATACAGTTGGAAAGAAGATAACTACGAGATAAATCAAGAGTTAAAGCCGTAAATCAATTTGGCTGGATTGTTTTTAACGCCGAGAATCAAGAATTAGAATATCATGTCTATATAAGAGACAATCATAATTCATTTCTACACGCACTCAGATACGGGGGAGTGAATTGAAAGAGGATGCTAAAGAGAAACTGATAAAGGATAAACTCCATGCAGTCCTGATCAATCAAGCTAAGGGAGAGCTAAAGAATTCTGCAGACACCGACGAATAACAAAGCACAACATCACTAAGAAGAAAGTGTGAAGCACAAAGTAATTGAATTGATACATTGATCAAAGAGGTATTGTATATAAATAGATCTGAACATCTACAATTCAAAGTTGCATTAGAAACAGGTCATTGTGTTTCAGTTTAACCATTGAAGCATTAAGTCTCTTAACAAAGTAGGACTTAATAGTCTTTTTATAATTGAGATATATCCTAACAGATTATCAAAAAGGTTGACTCATGATAGTAGCATAGGTCTTACCTAAAGCCTATTGACAGTCTAAGAAGGAGGCTAATTCAAGGATGGTAGTAAGATTAGCGTAAAGCCTATTGACAGTCATGAGAATGATTCAAGGATGGTAGCATAGATGCTAGATACTTAGTGATAATCTATGTATAAAAATCCTCTAACAAGGTCACACTTAACAGTGTGTTTGTAATCTTTAACAGGGTTGGCTCCTAACAGGGCTCACTTTAGAAGAGTGAAAATTTGGGGTACTGGTCCCAGTGGTTTTTCCCTTAACAGGGTTTCCACGTTAAAATCTTTGTGTTATGTGTGTATGGTTTATTACTTTATTGCTTTACATTTCACATATGCATTTATGGATTGATTGGTGTACTCTACATATTTACTGAGTATCGGTAAATGAGTATTGCTACTTATCGCTAATCAAGGAGAACAACTGACAGACAGTAAATTTTTTCAAATATTTCAAGGCATACATCTTGTAGGGAATTAATAATTTGAGGAGTATTAATTGGTGGATTAAATTTTAAAGGATAAATGTTTGAGGCCATTGATTCACCCCCCCTCTTAGTTATTACTAACAATTGGTATCAGAGCTTGTGTGCTTAGAAGGGAGGTTTCAAGACGTAAGTAAAGATCACAAGATGAACAAACGAGATGTGCCCAGGTTGAACAAGGACAACTTTGCTTCATGGCAAAGCAGAATAAAGCTTCACTTATCAGGTATTGGCAATGATATTACTCAATACTTAGATACTGAATATGTGTTGCCTACAGGACCATTGACGGTAGATCAATTGAGAGTAAAGCATGAACATAATTGCATGGTTATAGAGCTTTCAACCTCACTCTCTAATGATGAATTTGAGGATAGCAAAGATTGCAAAAATGAAAAAACAATGTAGGATAAACTAAAGCTTGTACATGGAGGTGATGCAAATGTTCTGAGAGCCAAGGGAGAAAGCCTTAGAGGAAAGTTTGATGATCTTAGAATGAAAGAAGGTGAAAACATCACTCAGTACAACACAAGAATTAAAGAAGTAGTCAATGCTATAAGAGGCATTGGAGGTACACTTAAAGAGGAGACAGTGGTAAGTAAAATCTTAAGAACCCTATTGACCATATATACTATTAGAGTCTGTACTATTCAAGAAATGAGAGCAGTAGAAAACAATACAGTCACTCTTGATAGCCTGATTGGTAGATTGATTTCATTTGAGATGAATAATTTTGATAATAGTGTCTTACCAAGTTTAGAGTTTGCGTTCAAGTCTTCTATGAGAATAAGCAAATCTAGTTAGAGACACTCATCTAGAAGAGACAGTGAAAGAAAAAGTGAAGAAGAAGATCTATATAAAATTGAAGCATTCATGGCGAGAAGAATGCTAAGAGGAAAAGGTAAATATAAAGGCAAGTTACCACTTATATGTTTCAATTGTAAAGAGACTGGACATTTTGCTGCAAGATATCCTAACAAAAGAAAAGATGACAGAAGTGATAACAGATCTTTTGAGAAGAAATTTGACAAAGGTGATAACAAAGATTTCAGAGGTTACCAACGATCAGAAAGAAGTGATACTCGAGATTACAAGGACAAAGGAAAGAAGGCTAGCTATCTAGTGACTTGCAAAGATGAAATACTGACACCAAACCAGACGATGATGTTGAGATAGTGTTTGTAGCTATGAAGGATGATTCAGATGAAGATGAAAGGTATGAAGAAACTGCACTCATATCTAAAATTAGTAAGAATGATATTTGGATTATAGATAGTGGCTGCACTCACCATATGACTGGTGACAAAGAAAATTTTAATACTTTTGAATACTATAAAGGTGGTAAAATAAGAATGGGAAATGATTCTCCTTGTCAAATTGAAGGTAAAGGAATTGTAATGCTGAATAACCTGATTAAATGTGAAAATGCCTATTGGGTAAAATGATTAAATTATAATCTATTGAGTGTTTCTCAGCTGAATAATTCAGGTCACAGAGTAGCATTTGAGAACAAGAAGGCAAAGATCTTCAATGAATTAGGAATACTGATTGGCACCAGTGAACAGACCAAAGGTAACTTATTCTATCTGAATGATACTAACCCCACTTGCTTAATGAATAGAAACAAAGACATATGGCTATGACACAAAAGGTTGTGTCATGTGAATTTTGACAACATGATGAAAATAAGCAAGAAAAGAAGTGTAAGAGGCTTATCGACGATGACAAAGCCAGACAACATCATGTGCAAGAATTGTCAAAAAGACAAAATGACAAAGTCTAGTTTCAAAAGAAAAAACCATACATCTAATGATATTCTAGAATTAGTCCATACTGATTTATGTGGACCTATGAGGACAAAGAGCTATTATGGAGATAAATATTTTATTCTCTTTGTTGATGATTACTCTAGAATGATGACAGTCATGTTTCTAAAAGAAAAATCTGAAGCATTCAAGATGTTTAAATGGTATAAGGCTATGGTAGAGAAACAAAGTGGTAAGGATCTGAAATGTTTGAGATCAAATAGAGGAGGAGAATTTATATTAGATGAATTCACTAATTTCTGTAATGAGCATGGCATAAAAAGACAGGTTTCTGTACCAAGAACACCACAGAAAAATGGGATAGCTGAGAGAAGGAATAGATCAATAGTTGATTATGTAAGAACACTGATGATAGAGAAGGACACCACCCAAATCTTCTGGAGAGAAGCTACTAGCACTGCTGTCTATACATTTAACATAGTACAATTGAGAAAGGACTCAAAGAAAACTCCTTATGAGATATGGTATGGTAAAACACCCAATGTAAGTTACTTCAAAATATTTGGAAGTCAATGTTATGTCTTAAAAGATGATAGAAATGGAAAGCTTGATGCCAATAGTGATGAAGGTATTTTTCTGGGGTATTCTACCAAAAGAAAAGCTTTTAAATGTCTAATCAAGGCTTCTAACAAAATAGTTGAAAGTGAAAAATGTAAAGATTGATGAATTTGTAGAAAAGAATGAACTAGAAAGCACAAAAGAACCAGAAGACTATAATAAATTTGTATACTATGAAGGACCCACAACTTTAACTGAGCAACAATGCTTAAATCCAGATCAACAAAATGTTGCAACCGACGATCAAAATGTTGTTACCGTCGGTCAGGATAATGATCAAAATAATTAGAAAGACAATGAAGATCAAGCTGATACACAAAGAGCTATACCTGTACTTGCAAGATATGTAAGAAGGAACCATCCAAAGGACCAGATCATAGGAGATACGAAAGCTGGTACAAGAACAAGAAGCAAGTCTTTAAACTCAAATTGCTTAATTTGTGAGTTTGAACCAAAGTCTGTCAATGCTGCACTAGATAATGAAGAATGGATAAGTTCTATGAATGATGAGATTGAAGAGATTAATAAGAACAAGACATGGTCACTTGTGCCAAGACCAGATGAAAAGAATTTCATCGGTACAAAATGGATATTCAGAAAGAAACTAAACGAAAAATGGAGAATTCACAAGGAATAAAGCAAGACTAGTATGCAAGGGGTATGCACAAGAGGAAGATATAGACTATGGAGAAACCTTTGAATGCATTGCTAGGCTAGAAGAAGTAAGAATTATACTTTCTTATGCTGCTTACAAAGAATTCAAAGTATATCAAATAGACGTCAAGTCAACATTCCTAAATGGAATACTTGAAGAAGAGGTATACATTGAACAACCAGAAGGGTTTTTGGATCCAAACAAGAGGAACATGGTATGTAGAATTCACAAAGCCTTGTATGGATTGAAACAAGCTCCCAGAGCCTGGTATGAATGACTTCATTCCTATCTAATAAGTATTGGATTCATGAGGAATAGTGAAAATAGTAATCTTTATTTGAAAGAAGATACTAATGCTAACACTTTGATTGCTAAAATATTTGTTGATGACATCATATTTGGAGGTAATGATATGCTATGTAAATCATTTACTGTTGAGATGAGCAAAGAATTTGAGATGTCTATGTTTGGAGAGATCAAGTTCTTTCTTGGTCTTCAGATCATCCAACAAAGTGAAGGTATTTTCATTACACAGTCCAAATACATCAAAGAAGTTCTGAAAATATTCAAGATGGAAGATTTCGAACCTGTTGGAACACCGATGGCTACTGGATACAAATTAACAAAGGAAGAAAAGACAACAGAGGTAAATCAGACTCTATACAGATCAATGATAGGAAAACTCATGTATGTTGTACACACTAGATCAGATATTGTACATGCAGTAGGGATTGTTGCTAGATTTTCTGCTAACCCCAGGGAATCACATATGACTGCTGTGAAAAGAATCCTAAGATATCTGAAGAATACTGAGGAATTTGGCTTATGGTATAGAAGAGAAGGAAAATTTGAACTAAAAGTGTTTACCGACGCTGATTGGGCTAGAAATCTTGATGACCGAAAGAGCACAACTGTGGGAGAATTCTTTATGGGTGACAAATTTGTCACATGGATTAGCAAGAAGCAAGGATACATCTCTTAGTCTACCGCAGAAGTAGAATATGTTGCTGCTACTGCAAAATGCTCAAATATTGCATGGATCAAATAGTTCCTAGAAGGTATGCATATGAAGATCATAGAACCAATAGTTATCTATTGTGATAACACCAGTGCAATAGATATTTCCAAGAATCCAGTCATGCATGCAAAGACTAAACACATTGCCATCAAGTATCATTATTTGAGAGAACAAGTTCAAGAAAAAGAGGTCATACTTGAATATGTGAAATCAAAAGAATAATTGGCTGATATCTTCACCAAGCCACTGCCTAAGGATACATTTGAGTACCTGAGGAAAAGACTAGGGGTCAAACCCATGTCTACCAGTCAGTAAAAGGACTGACAACTGAATCAGCCATATATTATCAAAATATCATTCATGATTGATGCAAGCAGAAGATGAACTTCAAAGCTACATCTATATACAGACAGGTATATATCAGAACCAAGCACTAGAGAAAATTGTTATATTAATGATGGATAAGGGATATTCAAGGAATATATTATGGATAGAAAAAATTGTTTGACAGAATGTAAGATATTTGTGAAAATATTTGTTTGGCATTAATGTCAAAGGGAGAGAATGTATTTTATATTATCATCAGAAACTATTCATTATCAGATTACTCCAAATAGGGAGAGATCATATCCATAAGAGAGAATTTGTATCAAAGTTATAAACAAAAGAAAGAGACATCAAAGAAGAATGACAGTCAAGAGAGAAATTGACACAGAAAAAGGATACAGCACATCAGAAGAAGAAAAGGAAAAGCTTCAAGAATCAAATCTAAGCTTACATAGAGCTTACCGGCGGTCAGACATTTTTATCAGTTATCAAAACAAACTGTTTGGTAATTTAATGAATCTCAACAATTGTATTTTATATTGTATTAGAAATAGTATAGTGTGATAATATAGTATGTTACATCAATGCCAAAGGGAGAGATTGATGACATGTAACTGATTCAACGTTTGATAATGTTAAGTTGAAGATGATACAAGATATTAAATCAGTTAATGGTTTGTATTGTCATTGATGTCAACTTGATATCATCTATATGGTCATATACACAATGCCAAAGACTTTAGAGAATCAATGGAACAATGATTATGCTTTCAGAAATGCATAAAAGTCAAGTATTCACTAAGTGACAGACCACACTGGTGGAGTGCACACCATCGATAAAGATAGAGATAAAGTCACAGTGATTCCAAACGAACAGAACACAGTGTTTCTCAATGAAGTAGAATCATAGGATGCCCGATGAGCTAAAAATAGTGTTGCCCGATGAGAAAGATCCAATGATGCCCGACGGACAGAGATTCAGAAGCTAACTAAAGTTACACAGATGGAACTGGCAGTTGTCACTGGTGATGAACTGTAGAATTGATCGACAGAATAGTGAGAATAAAAAATGACAAAATATCTAGCTGAAAGAGCTTAAAGATAGACTTAACTGGTTTTTTATTTTTTTTATTCAACAATAGTTAAGCAATTGATTTATACAATTGGCAAGAAGATAACTATGAGATAAATTAGGAGTTAAATCCGTAAATTAATTTGGCTAGATTATTTTTCACACCAAGAATCAAGAATCAAGAATTGGAATATCATGTCTATATAAGAGACAATCATAATTCATTTCCATATGCACTCAGATACAAGGGAGTGAATTGAAAGAGGATGCTGAAGAGAAACTGATGAAGGATAAACTTCATGCAGTCCTGATCAATCAAGCTAAGGGAGAGCTAAAGAATCCTACAGACACTGACGAACAACAAAGCACAACATCACTAAGAAAAAAGTGTGAAGCACAAAGGAATTGAACTGATACATTGATCAGAGAGGTATTGTATGTAAATAGATCTGAACATCTACAATTCAAAGTTGCATTAGAAATAGGTCATTGTGTTTCAGTTTAACCATTGAAACATTAAGTCTCTTAACAGAGAAAGACTTAACAGTATTTTTATAATTGAGGTATATCCTAACAGATTACCAAAAAGGTTGACTCATGATAGTAGCATCGGTCCTACCTAAAGCCTATTGATAGTCTAAGAAGGAGGCTGATTCAAGGATGGTAGTAAGATTAGCATAAAGCCTATTAAGAGTCATGAGACTGATTCAAGGATGGTAGCATAGATGCCAGATACTTAGTGAAAATCTATGTATAAAAATCCTCTAAAAAGGTCACACTTAATAGTGTGTTTGTAACCTTTAACAGGGTTGGCTCCTAACAGGGCTCACTTTAGAAGAGTAAAAATTTGGGGTACTGGTCCCAGTGGTTTTTTCCTTAACAGGGTTTCCACGTTAAAATACTTGTGTTATGTGTGTATGGTTTATTACTTTATTTCTTTACATTTCACATATGCATTTATGGATTGATTGGTATACTCTACATATTTGCTAAGTATCGGTAAATGAGTATTGCTACTTATCGGTAATCAAGGAGAACAACTGACATATAGTAAATTGTTTCATAAGACCCCTTCGGACACACTCGAGCATTAAAATGGGTCAAAAGGGGTCATGGGGTCTTTCTGGGGTCCTAAGATGTGATAAGGCATACTTGGACCCCCCAAAAGACTCCATGACCCCTTTTGAACCATTTGAATGTTCAAATGTGTCCTAAGGGGTCCTACGACCCCTTCGAACACATTTCAGTATTCAAATGTGTCAAAAGGGGTCATGGGATCTTCCTAGGGGTCCTAATGCATGATAAGATGTACTAGGACCCCCAAAAAGACCTCATGACCCATTTGAATGTTCAAATGTGTCCTAAGCGGTCTTCTGGCCCCTTGAGACAAACTTGAGCATTCAAATGTGTCAAAAGGAGTCATGGGGTCTTCCTAGGGGTCCTAATACATAATAAGGCATACTAGGATGCCCAGAAAGACCCCATGACTCCTTTTGACCCATTTGAATATTCAAATGTGTTCTTAGGGGTCCGACGACCCCTTAAGACACATTTGAGTATTAAAATATGTCAAAAGGGGTCATGGGTTTTTTGTACGGGTCCCAATGCGTGATAAGGCATACTAGGACCCCTAAAAGACCCCTTTTGACCCATTTGAATGTTCAAATGTGTCCTTAGGGTCATACATAACCCCTGAGGACATATTTGAATATTCAAATGGGTCAAAAGGGGTCATAGGGTTTTTGTAGGGGTCCAAAGGCGTGATAAGGTGTACTAGGACCCCCTCAAAAGACCCCTTTGGAGCCATTTGAATGTTCAAATGTGTGCTCAGGGGTCATACAATCCCTTGGGACACACTTGAGTGTTCTAATGTGTCTAAAGGGGTCATGGGGACTTCGTAGGGGTCCTAACACATGATAAGGTGTACTAGGACCCCTACGAACTCCCCATGACTACTTTTGACACATTAGAATACTTAATTTTAT
>MU223155.1:2892168-2915789 GCA_018584345.1 Thuja plicata
ATATATATTGATGAACTATAATGTATGATTCTTTAAAGATGTTATGTTGATGATCATGCAAGGCATTAAATTAGTTAATGTATTGTATTGTCATTGATGTCAACTTGATATAATTTGTATGGTCATGGACATATTTCTAAAGACTTCAAAGAACCAATGAATCAAAGGCTATGTTATCAGTAATGCATATAATTCAGGTATTCACAAAGTGAATACATACACTGACAGAATGTACAGCGACATACAGAGTAAGAGAGAAAAGTCACAGTGCTACCCGATGAGCGAATGCACAACATTACCAATGAGTAAAGTCACAATGTTACCCAACAAGAAAAGCACAATGTAACCTAAAAGACATAATTACAGTGTTGCCCGACGGATGGAGATCTTAAAGACAAATAAATTCACACCGACAGAACAGTCAGTTTTCACCGACGACTAACTGAACTATTGACCGATAAAATAGAGAGTTCAGAAAAAACAAAATGCTTAGCTATCAAGAGCTAAATATAGACTTAACTGGTACCTATCTTTGTTTTAATCAAAAAGATAGAGCCAAAGATAAGTAAAGGATTTAAAGCTGCTTTGTCTAGTTGGCAAGGAGATCTCTATGAGATAAAACTGGAGTTTTTCTTTAAATCTAAGTGGCGAGAATTATGGATCATGCCAAGATCAAGAAAGCCAAGAAATGGTGAAATCATGTCTATATAAGAGACAAGATTATTCATTATGAATAGGGAGTGACAATCTGAGAATAGAGGTTGAAGATATTCTGAAGGAAAAGAAAGTCTCTATTCAGACCTGATCAGACAAGTTGAGGAAATAGCTAGATTTTGCAGACACCGATGAACATTGAGATAGCATCACAGAGCAGAATAGTGTGGAACAAAGGTATTGAATTGATAAAATTGATTAAAAAGGTAATGCACTTACAATAGATCTGAAAATCTACAATTCTAGTTGTATATATGAACAAATCGCTTTACTGTTTCAGTTTAACCATTGAAGCATCAAGTCTCTTAACCGAGCATGACTTAAAAGTATTTTTTAATTGAGATACATCCCAAGGAGTATCAAAAAGTTTGATCATACAAAGTAGAATTGGATATGCTCGATGCCTATTGACAGACCAAGTGAGTGTTTGATCAAGGATGGTAGTATTAGATGCCAGATACTAAGTCACAAACTATTCATTTAAATCCTCTAACAAGGTCACACCTAACAGTGTGTTTGTAACCTTTAACAAGGTTGGTTCTTAATCGAGCTCACTTTAGAAGAGTGAAAATTTGGGGTACTTGTCTCAATTTTTTTTACCTTAACAGGGTTTCCATGTTAAAAATCCATTTGTCATGTGTTTATGAGTCATTACTTTATTGTCTTGCATTTCACATAAGTAAATCTCTATTGATCGGTATTCACTAGTTATTTACTATGTTTCGGTAAATAGTAAGACTGCTTATCAGTAAACATACAAAAGAAGGTTTTGCGAAGAATTTTGACAAGTAGTAATTTGATATAAGTATTTCAAGGTATTCATCTTGTAGGAATGAATATAACTAGAGGCTTAAAAAGTGGTAATAAGTTATAAGGGTTGATTTAAGGATTATTTTTGAGGCAATTGATTCACCCCCCCTTCTCATTTATTACTAACAATTGGTATCAGAGCTTGTGTTCTTAGAAGGAAGGTTTCAAGGCCTAAGCTAAAGATCACAATATGAACAGAAGAGATGTGCCCAAGTCAAACAAAGACAATTTTGCTTCATGGAAAAGCATAATAAGGCTTCACTTATCAGGTATTGGAAATGATGTTACTCAATACTTAGATACTGAATATGTGTTTCCCATACGAGCACCCACAGTTGAACAAATGAGAGAGAAGCATGAGCAAAACTACATGATGATAGAGCTTTCTTCCTCACTTTTTGAAGCTGAATTTGAAGATGTCAAAGCAAGCACAACTGCAAAGTAGATGTGGGATAAATTTAAACTTGTACGTGGTGGTGATAAAAATGTTCTGAGAGCCATGACAGAAAGCCTTAGAGGAAATTTTGATGACCTTAGAATGAAAGAAGGTGAAAACATCACATAATACAACACAAGAATCAAAGAGGTAGTCAATGTTATCCAAAGAGTTAGAGGTGTACTAGATGAAGATATAGTGGTAAGTAAAATTCTAAGAACCTTACTGCCTACTTATGTTATTAGAGTATCTACCATACAAGAAATGAGAGCAGTAGAAAATAGCAATGTTACTCTAGATAGTTTGATTGGAAGACTGATTTCATTTGAGATGAATAACTTTGATAATATTTTCTTACCAAAGATGGATTCTGCATTCAAATCTTCTTTGAGAATAACAAAATTAAGTCATAAACACACTATGAGAAAAGATAGTGATAGTGAAAGTGAAGAAGAAGATCTTGATGAAATTGAAGCACTTATGGCAAGAAGAATGCAAAGAGGCAAAGGTAAATACAAAGGTAAATTACCACTTGTTTGTTTTAATTGTAAATAAATTGGACACTTTGCTGTAAGATGTCCTTACAAGAGAAAAGATGACAAAAGTAATGACAGGTCATTTGAAAATAAGTTTGACAGAGGTGATTACAGAAGCAATCAACAATCAGAAAGAAGAGATACTCGAGACTACAAGGAAAAATGAAAGAAGGTCAGTTACCTAGCTAAATGTAAAGATGAATATACTGACACCGAATCTGATGAAGACATCGAGATGGTGTTTGTGGTAGTAAAATATGATTTAGATTATGGTGAAGAAAGGTATGTAGAAACTGCACTCATATCTAAAGTTAGCAAAAATAATGTCTGGATCATAGATAGTGGCTGCACTCACCATATGACCAGTGACAAACAAAAGTTTGAGACTTTTGAATACTACAATGGTGGTTCATTAAGAGTGGGTAATGACACACCTTGTCCAGTTGAAGGTAGCGGAACCATAATGTTGAATAACGTGATAAAATACAAAAATGCTTATTGGGTGAAAGGATTGAATTATGATCCATTGAGTGTTTCTCAATTGAATAATTTAGGTCATAGAGTAGCATTTGAAAATAAGAAGGCAAAGATCTTCAATGAATCAAGAAAGGTGATTGGTACCGGTGAGAAGACAAAAGGTAACTTATTCTATCTAAATGATACTGACACCACTTGCTTAATGGATAGAAATGAAGACATATGGTTGTGGCACAAAATATTGTGTCATGTAAGTTTTGACAACATGATAAAGATAATAAGAAAGAGAAATGTAAGAGGCTTACCAATGATGATTAAGCCAGACAATATCATGTGCAAAAATTTTCAAGAAGGTAAGATGACAAAGTCTAGTTTCAAAAGCAAAACCCATACATCTGATGCCATTTTAGAATTAGTCCATACTAATCTATGTGGACCCATGAGGACAAAAGGTTACTATGGTGATAGATATTTTATTCTCTTTGTTGATGATTACTCTACAATGATGAAAGTTATGTTTGTAAAAGATAAATCAGAAGCATTCAAGATGTTTAAATGGTACAAAGAAATGGTAGAAAAACAAAGTGGTAAGGAATTAAAATGCTTAAGATCAGATAGAGGAGGGGAATTTATTTTAGATGAATTCACTAACTTTTGCAATGAGCATGGAATCAAAAGAAAGGTCTCTGCACCGAGAACATAACAACACAATGGAATTACTAAAAGAAGGAATAGATCCATAGTTGATTGTGTAAGGACACTAATTATAGAGAAAGGCATCACCCAAATCTTCTATAGGTAAGATGTCAGTATTGTTGTTTACACATTGAACATAGTACAATTGAAGAAAGGCACCAAGAAGACACCCTATGAGCTATGATATGGTTACACACCAAATGTAGGTTACTTCAAGATTTTTGGCAGTCAATGTTATATCTTAAAAGATGATAGAAATGGAAAGCTTGACTCCAAGAGTGATGAAGGAATCTTTCTAGGGTATTCCACCAAGAGCAAGGCTTATAAATGTCTAAATAAATCCTCTAACAAAATTATTGAAAGTGCAAATGTAAAGATAGATGAATTTGTAGAGAAGAATGAAAAGAAAAGCACTAAAGAACCAATGGACTACAATAGGTTTTTTTACAATGAAGAACCTAAAACTTTACCCGAGCACCAATGTAGATCTCCCGAGAAAAATATTATTGCACCCAAGCATCAGGCTGCAAATACCAAAAATCAGGATATTGCTCAAGATGATGTACTAAGTGATGGAGATCAGAATGAAGCACAAAATGATGATCAAGATGATAGACAAAGAATTGAACCTGTACTTGACAGATACATTAGAAGGAACCATCCTAAAAAATAGATCATTGGAGACAAGAAGGCTGGTATGAGAACCAGAAGTAAGTCTCTAAACATAAGATGTCTTATTTGTGATTTACAACCAAAATCTATCAATGGTGCACTTGATAATGAACAATGGATTATTGCTATGAATGAAGAAATTGAGAAGATAGAGAAAAACAAGACATGGACACTTGTACCGAGACCAAATGACAAGAATGCCATCGGTACTAAATGGATATTTAGAAATAAACTGAATGAGAATGGAGTCACCACAAACAAAGAAAGACTAGTATGCAAGGGGTATGCACAAGAAGAAGGGATTGACTATGGATAAACCTTTACACCCATTCCTAGGCTAGAAGGAGTGAGAATATTACTTTCTTATACTGCATATAAAGGATTCAAGGTATACCAAATGGATGTCAAGTCTTCATTCCTAAATGGAATACTTGAGGAAGAGACATACATTGAGAAACCAGAAGGGTTTGTTGATACAGACAAGAGGAACATGGTATGTAGACTACACAAAGCCTTGTATAGATTGAAACAAGCACCCCGAACCTGGTATGAAAGACTTCATTCCTATCTCATAAGTATTGGATTTGTAAGGACTAGTGAAAGCAATAATCTTTATTTGAAGGAAGATACTAATGCTAACATTTTGATTGCTGAAATATTTGTTGATGACATCATATTCAACGACAATGATATGCTATGCAAATCATTTGCAAATGAAATGAGAAAAGAGTTTGAGATGTCTATGTTTGGAGATATCAAGTTCTTTTTTGGTCTACAAATCATGCAACAAGATGAAGGTATTTTCATTACACAATCCAAATACATCAAGAAAGTGCAGAAAATATTCAAGATGGAACATTCCAAGCCAGTTTGAACACCGATGACAACTGGATGTAAGCTGACAGAGGAGGAGAAGTCATTAGTGGTAAATTAGACTTTGTATAGATCAATGATTGGAAAACTCATGTATGTTGTACATACTAGACTAGATATTGCACATGCAGTAGGAATAGTTGCAAGATTTTTTTCTAACCCCAGAGAATCATATATGAATGATGTGAAAATAATCCTAAGATATCTGAAGAATACCAAGGAATATGGCTTATGGTATAGAAGAGAAGGAAAATTTGAACTTAAGGTCTTTACTGACGTTGATTGGTCTTCAAACATTGATGACCGAAAGAGCACAACTGGAGGAGCATTATTTATGGGTGATAGACTTGTCACATGGATCAGCAAGAAGCAAGGATGCATCTCTCAGTCTACCGCAGAAGCAAAGTATTTTGCTACTGCTGCAAACTACTCAAATATTGTATGGATCAAACAACTACTAGAAGGTATGCATATGAAAATTCTTGAATCCATAATTATATATTGGGACAATACCAGTGCAATAAACATTTCCATGAATCTAGTCATGCATGCTAAAACAAAGTATATTTCCATCAAGTATCATTTGTTGAGAGAACAAGTTCAAGCAAAAGAGGTGATACTTGAGTATGTGAAATCAAAGGAACAATTAGCTGATATCTTCACCAAGATACTTCCAAAGGATGCATTTGAGTACTTGATAAAGAGGCTAGGGGTCAGACCCTTGTCTACTGGTCAATAAGATGACTAGAAGGCTACATCAACCCGTATATTATAAGAATATCATTCATGTTGATGCAAGCAAAGAAATAAACTTCAAAGATACATCTATACATAGAAAGGCATTTATACACTCTAAAGCACCAGAATTGTTGTATTGCTCATGGATTGGGAAATTCAAGGAGTATATTATGGATAAGAAGGATTGTTTGGCATTAGTTTCTGTAGACAGCCAAAATTGACTAGGTGTCTTAGTATCATCAAAATCTGCAAGTCTCAGCAAATCTCATCAAAATGTTCAAAATGCTTTAAAATGGATTAAAAATCAACTAAATGGACATTTATCAATCAATGTGGATTAAATCAATTTAAATCAATGGATTAATTAATAATGAAATCAAATAATTAATTACAATCCTAAAAGGATTAATCAAATTATGCAATTGATTTTAATCAATTAATTATATATTTTAAATAAAATATCAAAATGAGCCTATTCCTTACATGGTTAAATTAATTAAATGATCAAATTAATTAAATTTTTAATATCTTTTCAAATAAATAAAGGAGCCAATGAGAATTGAGAACACACTTGCACATGGATCATTCCAATTTTGCATCTCAACCTCTCATTTACCCTTTTGAATGTCATCCACTCATCTTGTCCCACCGTTTGAGGAAAACATTTAAATTGTCCCCTTATTTGAAACCATTTGAGAGATCAAACTCAACCAAGGATTAACCCATGGTCAACTCACTCTACCCCCTACCCTTGGGATTTTACTATAAATACAAGCCATTTCTAAGCATAAACATATGCTAGAGAATTTGAATGCATAGCATCATTACTATAGTCAATTTGATAGAAATTGAGCATTATTTTGAGTATTTGAGAGCAAATTGTGAGATTTGAGAGCATATCATGAGAATTTGAGTTAATCTTTGAAGCAATTTAAGAGAATTGAGGCCTAGATCAAGCATTTTTATCATATTTTCTCATTCTAGGATGGTCACTAGTGGAGATTAAGGTTGAGAGCTCTACTTGTAAAGCCTATTTAGAGAACCATGAGATGTCATGGATTTTAAATGCAATTCTTAGATTAAATTGTTTATTTCTTTCCATAGAATTGTACTTAATTGTCCTAATTTCATGAAGGTGTATTAACTCACACACAAATGGTACCCACTGTGGGGCTTTAGGCCTCATTTTCTATCATTTTATCAAATTTTTGTGTGTTTTTGGCTTCATTTTGTGTCTATTTGCATAAAATAGGTGAAATGATGCATACGAGCAATTCAATGATCCTTGTGAGAAGTTAAATGACGCGTACTATTCTCACTCTATTTTTTGTCTAATTTTATGTGTCACGTGTGAGACAAAGTGTGATGTGTAAGCTGGTAAAGTATCGCCTGCAAGCTACAAAGTGTCACCTGTGAATAGTCAACTGTCACATGTGATCTGTTCTATGTCACTATTTAAACATTCTGTGATGCCTGCAATGTTTACTTTATCACCTGTGCATTTTTAAATGTCACATGTTAAAGTTTCATTTTTAGTTTGAATGTTTTAAATAATGCTTGTTAACAAAGAAATGTCGTGTAAAGCTACTAAATGCCACTTAGAGTTTTCAATTATATTCTTTTGTTAAATCTTTAAATTCTATTTTCTAACTCTCTGTCTGTGTTTTTCCCACAGATGAGCAAACACAAGAAAGTACAAAAACCAGAATTTTGGGTCACAAAATGCCAAGCAAAGAGGTAAGAGCACAAATCAAACTTGATAAGAAAATTCATGCTTCCAATATCTTAGAAAATTTAAAGGAAGAGGAACATTTATATGATCACTATATAAAAGTGTTTTTTTCTTATAAGAAGAAATTCCCTACTCTTTAAGTTGATTTCTTGTTGTTATGTTCTTTAAGTTGATTCTTTAAAATTTGGATTAAAAAGAACTTAGGAGCATGTTTTCAAATTGATTTTCTAGATTTATTCACTTTGTTAGTTTTGTTGACTAACTTTTTGGAGGAGCCAGAGTGGGAACAATCGCCACTAGGTGAGTAGTAAAAAAGCAAAAATCAATCAAAAATATGCCTATCCTTTGCTAGCTTTGAAAATGAGGTACTTATCTTATCAAGCTTGCATTGATTAAATTGTGGCATTTCAATTTGAATCTAGTTTAATAGGAAAACCCCTATTATTTTCCAAGTTGAAAAAGCATTAGGCATATGCTATCCACTTTTTGAAGTATATCCAAAAGCCAAATGTGTGAGTTCAATTTGGTAGAAAGAAAGGGAGGAATTAACCAAACATTTCCTTTATAAGAACATCCTTGTCAAGAGGTTGAAAAAGAACCAGTGTGTTTGAAGTGTTTGGAATGAAGGAAGATAGTAGGGATATGCTCTTCACTCTTTGAGTGAATCAAATTTCCAAACTTGTTGGACTAAGTTCATTTTTTTCTTTCCATGTATGCTAGATTAAAATAGAGCTTTAGAGGACCTGCCTCCCGCGAATTATTTTACGAAGGCGGTGAGAGGGAACGACCCAAAGTGGGAGACAATCATTTTTGCTGTGATATCATTCAACCCATTATAAATAAATGAACTTTACCTTAATCAGAAAGTGATTAAGTTGTGTGCAAGTCATCCTCACTTCCTCGAGTAGTCCTTTGGGATTGTGAAAAATTATACTTTTGTGTGTGTGGAAAGCCAGTAAGGGGGTAAAGGAAGTTGACATGATTTAGAATGGAGGTGTGATTAAAAATCAGTTAAAGAGTAAGCCTACCTTCTAGAGCCATTGTTAAAAGCCATATTTTTTTGACTCTAGGTAGATTTCTTGGAAGAATTTCTTGTGCTATACTTGTAAAAATGACTGAGAACATACACTTTTACTTTGGTTTTAGGGTTATGATGCAAATTTGATGTGTGTATTGAGTTTGTATTTCATTTTTGAACAAGAATCTTCTTTGACAGATCTGATCAAAGACATTAAATTTTTAAAACTCTAAAAACATTGAAAATTCAACTTTGATCGGTAAAGTGACACGTATGAGCATTTAAACGATGCTTATAAACAATTTTGTGAAGCGTAAGAACCTGAAGTGACACCTGTCAGCTATCAAATACCGTGTAAGTCACTGGAAAGTGCCTCCTAGAATCAATTCAATAACACCTATCAATAGGCAAATGCCACATACTCACTGCAAAGTGTCGTGTATAGTAATTCTAGTCACTGCGTGCTAACATTAAAGTGACGCGTACACAATAGGAAGTGATGCCTAGAAACAAAGAAGGGAAAATAGTGGATATCTCTCGAGGGTTTGAAAAGAAGATACATACATTTTTGGATACCCTTTTGGACATTTTACCTCTGTGTATACTAAACTTGCTAAGAGTCTATCATTGTTGGACATTTTACAAAATCATCCAAGGATTGATCATTTAAGTGAGATAAAAAGCCTAAGATCTTTATTTGATTTATGTTCATGTCAGCTTTTACACAATCTCATTATATCAAGGCTACCTTGCAACCTGACAGATCCTATCTAAGCTAGGAGTTTCCTTTTCCAAGTGATCCTTTTACCTCTTCAAGACCCTTACAAGAACCTATAAAGGAAAAAGAGCCAACAATGTCCTTTCCATTTGGAAACATGGACCCCGACCAAATTAATCATGTTAATAAAGACACTAACAATAGTGGGGGAGGAAATGGTGATCCTAACAACCAATGGTCAAACAACAATAATAATGGAGGAGGAAACATTGACCCTAACAACCAAGGGTTAAACAACAATCTTGGAGGAGAAAACATTGACCCTAACAACCAAGGGTTAAATAATAATAACAATGGGGGCAACATTGACCCTAATGATGAAGAAGCAACCGATGAAAAGGTTAATGAAGCAATGCAAAGTCCCTTCTTCATGAATCTCATGGAAAAAGTGTTAGAAAAGGACAAATAAAAATACTTTCTAGACCTAGCACAAATGGGTCTCAAACTTCCCCATGATTATGATGTCAACAAACTTAAACAAAAGGAAGCTGAGGCTAACCTCATTGATATCATGAGAAAGAAATTCAAACTCTTCCAAATGCAATTGGACATGATGAAACAAAGTGGGGTTCCTAAACCCTTTTCTATCGAAGCTTTGTGTCCTTTTTCTGTTTGATAAGTCATTAATTATGGTCCCATTCCCAACTAATGTTATCTTTCCTAGATATGATAAGTATGAAGGAAAAAATGATCCTCAAGATCACTTAAGGGAATTTTGTGCATTGAGCCTAGAGTTCATGCATGACATGACATACCTAATGAGGTTACTCCCTAGAAGTTTGGGAGGCATGGCAATGGAGTGGTTTTTGAAGTTACCCTCCAACATTCGAACCTTTAAATAATTGGCCTCTAAGTTTGTAACTCATTATTCTTATAATATCAAACATGAGATTACAATTCTTAATTTATGTAACACCAAGCAAAGAGAATGAGAGGTATTCCTACTTTTCCTACAATGATGGAGACTGGTATTTGCTAGATACCCTCGAAGTGTACCCGAAAAGGAAAAGATGGATATCTTTGTAAATAGCTTGATTCAGGAAATGAACTATAGGTTAAGGCTACAATGTCCTAGGTCATTTTAATACCTAATTGAGAATGGGGTTATAACAGAAGATGTATTGATCAAAAGTGGAGAAATCAAACTTTACAAAGATAACAATAATAACAACAACAATAATACTTCCAATAGCAATCAAAATATCAATCCCCTTAACAATAATCGATTTTGGATGAGAAATAAAAACAATAAAGGAGTGGTCAACAATGGAGTGGTAGAGGCAAATAATTTAAAGACCACCCCTTTCAATCTCACCAAAATTTCAGTTCAAGCTAATAATTTAAATCAAGCACCTAAAGTGCCCTTTAACAACAACAACAACACTAATAACAACTTTGGGAATAATCAAGGGGCTTACAAGCCTAAACCTTTCTTTGCACCTACACCCAAAAGAACATTCACTAATTTGGGTGAACCATTGGAAAATTCATTAAGGACACTTATTGCAAATAAAGTTATTGACTTACCAAGGGCTCAACCATATGAACCTCAAATCAAGCCAAATTGGTGGAGTTGGAATAACCATTATGAGTACCATCGAAATCGGGGACATAAAACAAATGATTGCATGCATCTCAAACATGTAGTACAAGATCTCATTGATAGTGGTTTGATAAAGGTAGAAGGCCCTCAAACTAATGAAGATCACATGGCCTTTAATATCCCTTTATATACGCATGAAAAAGGAGAATCTTCCAACTCGAACAATGGAGGAAGCAATGGGAACAATGCAAGATCGAATAATAATATTAACTTTGCACATACCTATGATAATACTATCAATGCCCTATCCAATCATAAGAGTACTACCAATGTTTTGGTGATCAAAGATCAACCTAAAGTTGAAACCTCTAATGCCATCACAAGGGGGTAAGCCTCAAGGGTTATTCTGCAAGGGGTACTCCTATAACTATTGGTCTGAAAACACCAATTGTTTTGGCTAAATGAACACCACCTACAACAAAGCCTTATATTTTGGTTGATCAATTACAAAAGACTCTGGCACAAATATCAATTTTGGAGTTGTTGAAGCTTTCTCCTAATCACAAGGAGATCTTGGCAAAAGCCTTAGTTGAGACCACGGTTCCTATAAATTTGGAGGAAGATAAATTTCAGAACATGGTAGGACATCTCATAGCCCCTCATTGTCTTTCATTTTCATAGCAAGATGATATGTCTATCACACATCCTAAAAATTTACCCTTGCATATAGAAGTGTTAATCCAAAGGCATAGGGTCAAGAGATTTCTCATAGATGGGGGGCTGGTCTTAATATTTGTACTTTAAACCTTGTCAAGTCACTAGGGTTAATTGAGTCATCCATTGACCCTAAAAAGCAAATCACCATTAAGGATTATGATGAGGAGGAAATATCTTCAAAGGGTATGATTATTCTACCAATTCAAGTGGGACCTATCAAAAAGAATACCATATGTCAGGTCCTTGATATGAAATTAACTTATAATATATTATTGGGAAGGCCATGGATACATGAGATGCAAGCGGTACCTTCTACCTATCACCAATGTATAAAATTTACACACATGGGAAAAGAGATCACAATTGGAGGAGATTCAAACCCATTCTAATATTGTAATGCCTTGAAGCCAAGTCATGAAATATTTATACCTCATAATAGGGAAGGAGTCATCTCTAATATTACCATGGAAAAATATAAAGAGGAAAGTTTATAACCAACATCAAATGTTACATCAACCTCCAATCCTCATCAAGGTAACTCAACTACATCAACTAAGGGAAAAGAAAAGATGAGTTATGAGAGTCAAAATTACAATGATAATTCAGTTAAGGTTTCTACCTCAAGGATGGAAGTTTCAAAACCTTCTAAGGAAGAGAGAGAGTGAGCCAAGAGAGATAAATATCAAAAAATGAGTGACATGATGAACCAATTTGAGAAACAATGCAAAATTCACTCAAAAGGGGTAGGGGAATATTCTATTTCCATCTTTGATTTACCTACATCCCCAAGGACATATCAGAAGCCATCCAAAACTCATCAACCTCACAAATATAATTCTCATTTTGTGAGAGAATGTGACAAACAAGAAATGGAAAGAGAGGATAATTAAGTATTGCAATGGCTATATAAAGAGGAGGATAATTCAAATAATCCCATTAAAAGGGTGCAACATATCAACATCCAAACTGATCAATATGGAAAAGGATTTGATATCATGAAGAAAATGGGATATAAGGGAAGAGGACCCTTAGGAGTCTGAAATAGAGGATTTTTAGAACCTATTGAACCAGCTTGGAGAGAAAAAGAAGAGAAAGCAGGCATAGGTTTTCAACATAAAGGAGAAAGTTCAAGTCCCATGCATGATGTTCGTGACCATATACACATGGTAAGTTCCAAAAGTGAAGATGATTCTAGGGATTATGAGTAGGAATCCTTTTCTGAAGAATCTTGTCATGACATAGAGGTTGATGTTATTCACACCTATGCAACTCCTCTAAAAGTTAAGAATCAATAACATGTACCTCAACGTTTGAATTCTACTCAAAGATCGAGTGAACCTCAACAATCAATGTAGAACAAGCACCTCCTTAAAATAAATGGGTAGGTGAACCCTGGGTACCTTTGTGGGTGGGAGATTATAACCTTGTGTTTAATCCACATGCTTTCTTTCCCATGGAAATCTTAGAGGACTCTAGTGAAGAGGATTTTGATCCCACTTCCATGGACCATCTTGAAGAGGCACATGTCATAGACCTTGATGACATAATGTATGAGCCATCCAGCAAAGTCATATCTTTAAATCCTTCAAGTGATAATTCATCTAATGAATCTTTTTTCCTTAATGCACCCCGAACTTATTGATTGAGATCTTTTCGAGCCAAATGATTTACTATGCTTCCCAAATGACAATGCAATGGCCTTATACCTAAATGTGGTTGAACCAAATTATTCCATCAATGAATTTACTCCAGACATGATGATAGGGTAAGGTTTTCAATTTCTCAATCCACAAAATGAAAAGAAAAAATACAAAAAATGAGAAGGTCTAGTGGTGAAAACTACCATGTGGCAGTGCTAGACCCAAAAAAAGTAAAAATAAAGGATATTTCCAAAGGTGAAAACCAAAATGTGGCACCTAAGGAAGAGAGGTTGGAAACCTTACTGGCACATGAAGATGAAAGATCACCTATACTCATTGAACCCATAGAAAAAGTTAACATTGGTAACAAAGTGGATCCCAAATTTATTCACTTAGCAACATCTTGAGTCCTTTGGAGAGGAAAGAGTTCATCAAATTATTTCAAGCAAAGAAAATAAAATTTGCATGGTCATATGCCAACATGCCCAGAATGGATCCAATTTTCATAATGCATCATCTTAATGTTAAACCCGATGTTAAGCCCGTCAAGCAGAAGTTGAGCAAAATGCATCCACATATAGCCCTTTTAGTAAAAGTAGAATTGGCTAAACTACTCAAGGTTGGATTCATAAGAGTAATTGCCTATGCAAAATGGATCTCCAACATTGTACCAGTTACCAAACATGATAAATCCATATAATATTTTTCAAGGATTTTAGAGATTTAAACCTTGCTTGCCTGAAAGATGACTTTCCACTACCTAGCATTGATGTCATTGTGGATGCAAATGCCGGTCATTTTATGTTTTCACTTATGGATGGATTTAGTGGATATAATAAAATTTGCATTGCACCTAAAGATCAAGAGAAGACAACCTTTACATGCCCATGGGGTACTTTTTTTTGAAATGTGATGCCCTTCGGTCTCAAAAATGCCAGAGAAACTTATCAAAGAGAAATGACCACTATATTTCATGATATGATGCACACCTTCCTAGAATATTATGTGGATGATATTCTAGCTAAGTAACATGAAATAAAAGATCACTTACCCATACTTGAAAATATCTTCACAAGGTTATAACAATTCAAAGTGACATTCAACCCAAAGAAGTGTGCTTTTGGGGTACAATCTGGAAAACTCCCAGGGTACATTGTTTCTACAAAAGGCATTGAAGTAGATCCTGAAAAAGTACAAGAAATACTCAACAGGGACATTCCAAAGAATATTAGTCAAATGAGGTCACTTCAAGGAGGTTCATTTCTCAATTGGTGGAAAAATGCCATTCATTCACAAGGTTGCTAAATAAAGACACCATCTTCAAATGGGATGAGGAGAGTGATAAAGATTTTACATTGTTGAAAACATACTTGATGAATCCACCCATCTTGATGCCACCTATTCAAGGCAAACCTTTATTACTCTATATATCAAAAATGGAAAAACCTTTAGGGGTCTTATTGTCACAAGAAGATAATGAAGGAAAAGAAAGATGTATCTACTACATGAGTAGAACATTGATCAAATATGAATTAAACTATAGCTTCATGGAAAGGGCTTGCCTAGCAGTGGTATTTGCCTCTCAAAAGTTAAGACATTATATGTTGATGCATAAGGTGAAGCTAATAGCCAAAATTGATCCATTGAAATATCTACTTAGAAAAATAGCTCTAACTGGAAGGATTGCAAAATGGGTAATGGTGCTTAGTGAGTTCAACATTGAGTATGTGGATAGGAAAGAAATTAAAGGTCAAGTTATTGCAGATCAATTGGCTAAATGTTCGCTAGAATCTACAAATCCAATTCAAGTGGAGTTTCCAGATTTTGAGATTGTTCATGTGGAAGCCAAGACATGGACCTTATACTTTTATGGATCTTACACCCAAAATGGTAGTGGGGTAGGCATTCTTTTGATTATACCTCAAGGTTACACAATCCCAAAATCTTACAAGTTATTGTTTCCTTGCACAAACAACATTGCAGAGTATGAAGCTTTGGTCATAGGTATCAAGATGGCCTTGGAATGGAATGCCATAGAATTACATGTCTATGGGGACTCTCAATTAGTCACCAATCAAGTCAATAATGAATATAATACCAAGGATGAAAAATTGATGCCTTACAAAAAATTGGTGGATGATTGGAAAAAGTACTTTTCTTTGACTAATTTTGAAAAAATCCCATGTGACAAGAATATAGCAGTGGATGTAATGGCTACCTTGTCATCTTTGCTTCAAATGCCTGATCAAAATGTGAGGTATGAGTTCTTGGTAGAAGAATTGGTTAAACCAACATTTGACCTACCTGAATCCCAAATTATTTCCCTCCTAAACAGACATGACTCACCATGGTATGGACCCATTTAGGCCTACCTAAAGACCAAACCTTACGTATAGACCAAACTTGTGTTCAAAAGTGAAATTTATTAACACAAGTGGCTCATTACGCCATCCTTTCTGACACATTGTATCACAAAGGTCTTGCCGGAATTCTCCTTAGATGTCTAGAGCCAAATGAATCAAAATTAGCTTTAAAGGATGTCCACGAGGGGATTTGTGGGTCACATTCCAGTGGGTTAAACTTAGCTAAGAAAATCTTACGCATGGGGTACTTTTGGAAAACCTTAGAAAGAGATGCTTGTGAGTTTTTCAAGGTTTGTGCAAAATGTCAATACCATGGAGAAATGATCCATGCACCAGTGCAAGAATTACACCCATTTGTCACACCATGGCCATTCTACCAATGGGGTTTTGATTTGATCGACATGATCTATCCGCATTCTTCCAAGGGACACAAGTACATTCTCACTGCAACATAGTATTTCACTAAATAGGTTGAGGCTATCCCTTTAACAAATGTAATGGGGAAACAAATTTCCATGTTTATCCTTAACCATATCATTTTCCAATATGACATTCCTCACGTCATCATCACAGATAATGGAAAAAAGTTTAAGAACAAGGATGTAGATGAAATTTGTGACACATTCCATATTACTCGTCATTCTTCATCCATTTACTATCCCCAAGGTAATGGACAAGCAGAAGCTGCCAACAAGAATATTCTCAAAATCCTCAAAAGATTGGTTGGTAATTTAGGTAGGGATTGGCACCTTTAAATCAATCCAGCATTATGGGCCTATCAAACTAGTATTCACACCCTGATAGGAGCTACACCTTTTTCATTGGTTTATGGGGCCGAAGTTGTTCTACCTTTAGAAGTTGAAATACCATCCCTAAGAGTGTCACTACATGGATTAATTACAGATGAGGATTATAGAGTCCCTCGACTTCAACAATTGGAATTTTTGGAGGAACATCAAACACAAGCCTATGATCATTTGAAAGTGTATCAGAATCGAATCTCACATAATTATAACAGGAATATTAAACCAAGAACTCTTCAAGTAGGAGATTTAGTGTTGAGAGAGAATCTTAAAAATCAGGTTGATAGAGTCAAGAAAGGGAAGTGGGAAGCAAATTGGCTTGGTCATTTTGTCATTGTTTCTTCTTTTGGAATGGGGACTTACAAATTGGCCAATTGTCATGGTGATGAATTACAAGAACCTATCAATAGCATTCATCTTAAGAGGTTCCACACCTGATTAGACGAAAGAGTATCAGAGGAAAGAGTTTCATATTAGAGTATTAGATTAGTTAGCATCAACTTTGTACATGACAAAAAGTAAAAAGCCAAAAAAGGAGAAAAGATCAAAATATAAAAAAATCAGAAAGATCAAAAAGCCAAAAATATTGGAAAAGTTAAAAAATCAGAAAAAGGAGAAAAATGAGCATGAAGAAATAAAAAACATTGAAAATCAAAAAAATGTTGACTTGGTGAAAACCTAGCAAATAGGCGCGTTGATGATAAAATAAAAATAAAAAAATAAAAAAAAGAAAAAAATTGAAAAAGAGAAAAGTGCCTTGGTGAAAACCTAGCAATAGGCACCTTGGTAGCAAAAAAAAAGTAGCAAAAAAGAGAAAAAAGAGAAATAATCCCAAAAGGTGAAAACCTGGAAACATGCTCCTTTTGTCCCTTAGGTCTTTCCTAGTCGCATTTGTACATATTGCCTTTCACCATCTCATTTGTCCATATCCTCATTGCATCCCTCATTTGTACATAGTCATAATAAAGCCTTTAAGTTGCATTGTTGCATTCTAGGTCTCATTTTCTCTAAGTTTCACATTGACCACATTTATCACTTGGGGGCATGCATCATGGATTTTTGGTACCAAACGGATTTGAAAGTGCTACATTTTTGTCACACGACAGAAGCAAATTTTTCAGATTCAGAGGAGAGATATTTTGGAACCTTTGATGGATATCATTATTCAACCCTAAACAGTTCAATCCTACAACATGATCCTTGAGTTTCATTGACTTATTTTATAAGGATTAAAAATTGATAACACCTAAATGATCAAAATTTTTGGAATTATTTTTGAAAATATTGATACATTACGACACACTTGAAATTTTTGATGAATTTTTCATTGACTTTTTCAAGTCGTGTCTTTTTAGCTAATCAATGATCTTTCGACTAGATTGGCAATGATGGAGACATTATATTTTCTTGGCTTTTGTGTGACTATTTGGAGGCATATTCTTTAACTTGTGTGAATTATTATAAGGACAAGGTAATCAAAGAAACATCGAGGACATTCATATAGGAAGGAGGATTAACATTTATTAGTTTACGCAAAAGGATACCCTGGCTATTTAGATCATCAATATCTTAATACCAAAATCCACTTGCAACATTGAATCTATTGAAACCAATATTCATAGTCCCATAGTTGTTCATTCAACTAGTGAGGGTTGTACCAAGTTCCTAAAGAGGTTACCAACCAAGATGGAAGTCATATTCATATTCTTATGGTCGCAGTGGCACCATTAAGGATTGTATCGACTCCTAGTTCCACAATTCTCAATGATGAAAATATATCTCTTTTGGAGTTCTTTCACAAACAACTAGTGCCCTTTAGTTGCATTGCATTGCATTATTCATGTTAGATTAATTGCATTATTTAGAGTATTTTTTCCAAGTATAAGGGGGTTCATCATTTTGGGGGTTACATCATCATTTCAATGGTTTCAAATCAATTATGTGAGATTATCTTTTGCATTAATCATTAATAATTATTTTTACATATCTTCAGAAAAAACAAAAAGAAAAGATAAATTAATCATTATTCATTTATCCTTCATCTTTTAGAAATGCATTTCATACAATAAGTTGCATACATCAAAATTCAAAAAGATAGTTGCGTTCATTTTACCATTGCACTAAGTATTGCATCCATTTACATTGGATTACATAAGCCATACATCAAATTAAAACCAAAATCATATAGAAGTAGTTTCATAAATCATCATTTGCATTCATTCTCTATGTCATACTCTAAGACATTGCATCCACAGCATAAATAAAAAGTAAGTGCATCACAGACATCATATAGCTATATGCATATAAACAAATCTCACATGATCAAATCAACATCAAAGGGAAATCAATCAAAGAGCATCATAGATAAATGTCCATCATCAAATTTCTATAACAAATCAATATATCAAAGATACATGAACAAAATTATCCATACATCAAGTCTTTATCAAAACTCCATATGATAGATCAATACAATATCTGGATATCAAGCTCATATCTCAAAATCTAGCTGAGGCACCTGATCCATCTATGGCAGCACCTGATCCATTAGGACCCCTATCACCTATTGTATCCTGAGTGGAAGGTGGTACCTGATTCATGCTAGCACTTGTAGGTAATTGAACCTGGGTAGCCAAGGACTACTGTAACATCGTAGTCATATGATCCAATCGGCCAGTAACTATAGTCATCCCTGCCTATAATCCTCGCACATCCTGTACTAAGCTATCAACAATAGGAGGAATTGGAGGTGCCTGAGGTTCTTGAGGTGCCTATGGTGCTAATGGAACATGTGGTATCACCTGTGATACACTACTCTATGGATCTGCCTAAGGGGGTACCTGTCCCTCTCTCTACAGAGATGCTGGTCTCTACTGATCCTGGCCCTGTAAAGGAACCTATAATGGAACCTTCCTGGCTTCCTATACTCTTCTATATCTCTATCTTTCCCAAGTTGTAGCTGGAATGGCCTAAACTTGTATTTGCATAGGTACCTATACTCACCTCTTTCTAGGCTGTCTGAACCCACCACCCTGAGCTCTAACATGTCCACCCCACATCCAAGGCCCTGCAGCTCATTGTACTCAAGGAGCCCTAGGTACTCTCTATACTCTCTGCCTCAGGGGTCTATCACCACCATCACCACCACCATCTCCATCTCCATCACTAGCAGATAGCTCATCAACATCTGCAGTAGGCTCTATTGGATCCATGAATCTCATGAATCTATGCTGAGAAAACCATTCTCAATACTCAATGGACATACCTACATCAGCCACATGATCCAACATATCCTATCTAACATGGCCTAGATGCTCAATCTTTGCACATGAAAATTGATAATCAACCTAAGCTCCCCACATGGATTTCTATTCCAATACTCTAGCATATAATGCCATACCCTGCAGTATATCCTGAATATGGCCAAAATGACAGAGCACTCTCCCAAAGTATAATCTCTCTATACATAGTGGTGATCGACCAATCATCCACCGAGGAGAAAAAATATATTAAATCTCATCATCATCCTCTCTCCATCCCTCATAGCCCAAGTATGGTCTCCATATGACCTTATCGATATCATTGATAGTCAGATGCAAGAACTCAACCTTGCCCAAACAATGTTGGACAATCATGCCATCATATATGAAAGTGTAAGGATATCCTCAAGCTTTCTCTTGTGCCGATATTAGTCTCATAATAAGGATATGCTCCCAGGTCCATAGATGTAAAAATACTAATCCTGCAGAAATAGTCACACTGTGCCTGTATACCACCTCGTATAAATCATGATACCAGTGCGCTAGCACACAAGATCCCTAGTCTAATCTTTGAGGATGAGCAATAAATTCTTCTAGAAACTAGCCCCATCCGACTAAAAAGCCATGACCTCTCTTATTCGGTAAGAGAAGTCCTCTAATCATGGCTCCTAGAAATGTTGACAAAGTAGGAAATGATGCAAACTGCACCCATGTAATGCTATCATCACCAATTGTAGCATCTTTGAACACTCATCTACATGTGCTACCATTGTAGACCTGATCATAGTAAACCCGCTCTCAATGAGTTGGGATCCTCAGTAATCTATATACATCCTCTGGCATGATGGTCATCTTGCTGAGGGGTGGATGGAATGTGTTATGGTTAGAGTGCCAACACTTTGCCATAGCTGTCAATAAACCTCGGTTCAGCTGAAACTGAGGAAGACCTAGAACGAATCCCAACCCACATGTCTTGATCGTACGTCTCTCTGGATTGGTCAACTCATCCACCATATAAAAGACCCAAGCCGCTACATTGTATACATACAACTTATGGTAATGTACCTACATTTTGCAAATGAAGTGAATTATATTAGTATCTTTCTATTTTTGGATCATTCTAAGTCAATCAAACATATTAAAACTATCTTTTCTCTTTTTGAGTATATCAACCTATTGTTTTAGACCTCTAGATCTTGAGAAGGGATCAATTTGTAATATCGTTTAATCAATCTGATTGACACATCAAACATTCACTGGTATGATTTTATTCTAATATCCTAAGGGTATGTGCAGGATCATGGTATGTCAAAAACTGGCGATGTGAAAAAGAAGTCTTGATTGGTAGACTGATTGAAAAATAGCTATAAATTTCAAATGGTATCTCATTTTTTTAAATTTGAAACATGTGTCACATTCTATGCTTTGCCTACTACAATAAAAAAAAAACAAAAAAATTCAATTTGATGAAGTTTAGACTAAGTTAAGGTGGTCAGACATGAGAGTTTTTATATTCTGGAAAAGTTTTAGAAGAAAAATCGTAATTAATTATTTACTTGGAAACAAATTACAAAAAAATATTCATCACATCCGAACATTAATCTACTAATTATATCTAGAATCTGGTAAAAAAAATTATCATTTGATTATGTTTAAGGTGGTCAGACATACACCTACTTCTTATCTTTTTAGTCCTGATTGATAGACTGATTTAAAATTAGCTATAACTTTCAAATGGTATAACATTTTTTAAATCCAAAACATGAGTCACATTCTATGATTTTCCTACTACAATTAAAAACTAAAAATGATGAATTTTAGACTAAGTTAAGGCGGTCAGACACGAGATTTTTTATATTCTAGAAAAGTTGTAGTAGAAAAATCATAATTAATTATTTACTTGGAAAAAAATTACAAAAAAATATGCATCACATCCGAACATGAGTCTACTACTTATATCTAGAATCTTGTAAAAAAATATTATCATTTGATTGTGTTTAAGGTGGTTAGACATACACATTATTTTTTTTCCTGAAATTGCATACTACTGCATTGAAATTTGAAATTTCACCATATAGAATATTTTTTTAAAAAGAAGGGATAGTAGCTTAGAAACTAGATTAAATTTTCTATAGATTCTCTTCTTACACACTTTTGATATAAGATTGATATCTTGTCAAAAAATTTATGTCAACTTTCCTAACCCTAATTTTCTAAATTCTCATTGCCACTTAAGCCCGAGTTTGGCATACCATGATCTTGCACATACCCCTAAACATTAAGTAACATCATGCAATCACATCTTTTTAGCTTAGCAATCCATCTGGTCATCCAAATGATTAATCAAAGACAACTTGTTCTATTCTAAATCAGGTTTTCGTCACATATCATGCTACGTGTCATTTCACTATGTGGAAGCGTCATTTCATGCTACGTGTCATTGAAAACATCATACCTGTCATATAAAGTGTCGAAAGCATTGCTTTACAGCATACGCGGCATTTACAAAGTTTACACGTCATTTAAACAATGTTACACATCATTAAAATCTTAAGGGTTTCCAACGCGTTATTTCCAACATGGGGTTTACATTTTGACCTAATTGCTACGTAGTTTTTAAATCCTCATACACATCATTTGACTGCGGGGATGCGACATTTCCCTATCCTACATGTCATTTAAATGTTCCTACATGATATTTTGTTAAATCTAATCTAAAAATCATGAAAAATGACATTAAATGCTATAAAAATGAGCAATAAATGCACTGGGAAGGATCAAATCACTCACCAGAGGTCCATAGTCCAACGGTCTCTGATAACAATGTGCTTTCTCAAACTGATGCTCTTGGAGAGGGACCACCATTGCTCTCGATCACAACAAAACCAGGGTAGAATTTCAATAGTGAAAAGTGAAAATGAATAGTAAATTTGGGTTTTTCAACCTATTTAAACTTTTTTGACCTAATTTTGGAGAGATTTTTACCCCCAATGACTTAAATCTGCATTTTCTGCACACTGGGGCATCTTGTGATCTTATCATCATTCTTCTTAATATTTTCAGAAATGAAATCATTTAGATCTAGTTTTTCATCAATCACATCATATTTGACATTGGGGCATCAAAATATTTTCATTTCTTATGGGGCATATCTTATCAAATCATCAAATCTGCATCATTCTATATCAAATCTGGGGCATTAAAATTTCAAACTTTTATTAGTGGGGCATTCTACATCAAATCAAGTTCTGCATCAAGTTTCACAGCAAGGTTTCACATCAAGTTCTGCATCAAATTTCACATCAGGGTTTTGCATTAGGTTTCACATCAAGTTCTACATCGGTTTCACATCAAGTTTTGCATCAAAGCTTATCAGGGTTTCAAATCAGATCAGGTTTTGCATCATTCAATCAATCAGTATCAAATCAGTGATCAGGACATACAATTTTCTTTGAATCAATGCGTTTTGCACATCAATTCAAAGAGGGGCATTTGCAGACACCCAAAATTGACCAGGTGTCTTAGTATCATCAAAATCTACAAATCTCAGCAAATCTCATCAAAATGCTCAAAATGCTTTAAAATGGATCAAAATAAACTAAATGGACATTTATCAATCAAAGTGGATTAAATCAACTTAAATCAAGGGATTAATTAATCATGAAATCAAATAATTAATTACAAGCCCAAAAGGATTAATCAAATTATGCAATTGATTTTAATCAATTAATTGTATAGTTTAAATCAAAAATCAAAATGAACCTATTCCTTACATGGCTAAATTAATTAAATGATTGAATTAATTAAATTCCTAA
>MU223155.1:2923885-2941876 GCA_018584345.1 Thuja plicata
AAGGGGATCTAGTTTCTTAATTATAAAGTAAAATAATAGATCTAAAAGATTAGGATGAAATGAAACACTTACCTTGAAATTTGGCAGATATGGAAATACCTATTTTTGGGTGTCTGTATTGAGTTTCTGGAAACTCTACAAGCGGGTCCGGAACATAAACATAGAGATGGAGAAAAACCATAAATATTTTTCTTTTCTGAGCAAGGTCAACCTTGACCCAAATACAGTTTGAACTTGACCCATTTATGTCAAACTTGACCTACGATGGTTCAACAAAAATTATGTTCACGGATCCCAAATGTCTTCCAAAAACTGTGTCCAAATCTTCTCTGTGATTTGCTATTCTATACCTGTACCTGCAACAAAAATGGTTTTTTTTTTTAGGGAGGGATTTTCCTTAGTCAAACCCTGATTTAGGAATTAACCTTGAAATCAAAATTGAAATGGAGAATGCTATCAAGTAGTAGAAGTAGATCTAACAATGAATCTATGATATTCAGTAGATATACAATTATATTTCAAATGTAACACAAGTTAATATGAAATCTTAGACTCAACATTAAAAACCATAAATATAAATCAAAACCTCAATGATTGTATTCTTGGAATCCACCTTGAAGGTAGAATGAATGAATCTTATGGATGCACAAAGGATCTTGAAGGAAGATCAGACCACCATGATGGATAGATCTAGGGTTTGAATGATGAATCTTGAATGCTTGAACAAAATCCCTTTAAAGACTTGAATGCTTGAGAAGAAAAATTGAAAATCTTGATTGAACACTTGGAAGTTTAAAATAATTTATAAATATTATGCATAGATGAGATGATCCCCCCATCTTAGTCTTGCATGCTTAGATCTTTTTTTTTGCATCTTAGAAAATGAGAGGAAAAATGATTCCTTAAATACAAGTGTAGGGTACAAACTTCTAGAGAGGTTGACATACGAGAATTAAATTTCAATTAGACCTATACCCCTAGAAGTGGAATTATACTAAATATATTTTAAGAGTCACCACTTCGAACACTGAAAAAACCAACCCAGAATCAAGAAAACAAACTTTTGAGTTTCTCCCCTCATCCAACAATCTTTCCAATGAGAAAGGGGGACCTGGGTCAAGGTCTAGGGAAAAGGGGATCTAGTTTCTTAATTATAAAGTAAAATAATATATCTAAAAGATTAGGATGAAATGAAACACTTACCTTGAAATGTGGCAGATATGGAAATACCTATTTTTGGGTGTCTGTATTGAGTTTCTGGAAACTCTACAAGCGGGTCCAGAACATAAACATAGAGACGGAGAAAACCCATAAATATTTTTCTTTTCTGAGCAAGGTCAACCTTGACCCAAATACAGTTTGAACTTGACCCATTTATGTCAAACTTGACCTACGATGGTTTAGCAAAAATTATGTTCACGGATCCCAAATGTCTTCCAAAAACTGTGTCCAAATCTTCTCTGTGACTTGCTATTCTATACCTGTACCTACAACAAAAATGGTTTTTTTTTTTAGGGAGGTATTTTCCTTAGTCAAACCCTGATTTAGGAATTAACCTTGAAATCAAAATTGAAATGGATAATGCTAGCAAGTAGTAGAAGTAGATCTAACAACGAAGCTATGATATTCAGTAGATATACAATTATATTTCAAATGTAACACAAGTTAATATGAAATCTTAGACTCAACATTAAAAACCATAAATATAAATCAAAACCTCAATGATTGTATTCTTGGAATCCACCTTGAAGGTAGAATGAATGAATCTTGTGGATGCACAAAGGATCTTGAAGGAAGATTAGACCACCATGATGGATAGATCTAGGGTTTGAATGATGAATCTTGAATGCTTGAGAAGAAAAATTGAAAATCTTGATTGAACACTTGGAAGTTTAAAATAATTTATAAATATTATGCATAGATGAGATGATCCCATCGTCTTAGTCTTGCGTTCTTAGATCTTTTTTTTTGCATCTTAGAAAATGAGAGGAAAAATGATTCCTTAAATACAAGTCTAGGGTACAAACTTCTAGAGAGGTTGACATAGGAGAATTAAATTTAAATTAGACCTATACCCATAGAAGTGGACTTATACTAAATATATTTTAAGAGTCACCACTTTGAACACCAAAAAAACCAACCCAGAATCAGGAAAACAAACTTTTGAATTTCTCCCCTCATCCAACAATCTTTCCAATGAGAAAGGGGGACCTGGGTCAAGGTCTACACTGACCTAGGTTAGGGTTGAGGATGACCTTGGCCTAGGTCAAGGTTGAGATTAACCCTGACCCAGTGGGTCAGAACCCTTGGAAAATATGCCATGTAGGAAAAATAGTGCCTGAAGAGGCCCAATCAGGGTCCTAAACAAGCACAGAATATGGAAATAGGGAATAAATGAGAGGACAACATGATGATGGCCCAAAAAACCCCCTAAGGAGTGATAAATAGTCTTAACATGGAAGTGCTTCCATTTTAAGATGATATAGGATTGTGTGATGTTGATCCCTTCATCCTGTTGTAGAATCTATTCACCAAGAACAAATTTGATCTCTCCAAACATTGACATCTCAAATTCCTTTCTCATTTCATTAGAAAATTATTTGCATAACATATCATTACCTCCAAATATGTTATCATCAACAAATATCTCAACAATCAGAATGTTATCAATACTATCTTCGTTTAAATAAAAATTACTATTATCACTTGTTCTTACAAATCCAATACTAATGAAATAAGAGTGATGTCTTTCATACCATGCTCTTGGTGCTTGTTTCAATCAATACAAGGATTTTTTTAGTCTACAAACCATGTTCCTCTTGTTAGGATCAACAAACCCTTCAGATTATTCAATGTATACTTCTTCTAGTATTCCATTTAGAAATATAGATTTTACATCCATTTGGTATACTTTGAATCCTTTGAAAGCATCATAAGAAAGTAGAATTCTTACTCCTATTCTAGCAAGAGGTGCAAAGGTTTCTCCATATTCAATACCTTCTTCTTGTGCATACCCATTTCATACTAGTCTTTCTTTGTTTCTTGTGACTTCTCCATTCTCATTCAGTTTTTTTCTGAATATCCATTTGGTACCAATGACATTTTTGTTACTCATTCTGGGTACTAATGTCCATGTTCTATTATTCTCAATCTATTCTATCTCTTCATTCATTGCAATGACTCATTCTTGATTCTCAAGTGTAGTATTGACAGATTTAGGCTCAAAATCCCAAATCAAACATCTAGTGTTCAGTGACTTACTTCTTGTTCTCATTCTAGCTCTTTTATCTCCTATGATTTCATCCTATGGATGGTGCCTTATAACATACTTGGAAAGTACAGGTTCAGATATTTTTTCATCATTGTGATCATCATCTTGACATTAAATTTGATCTTCATCACTTGGTACATCATCGTGAGCAATTTCCTGATTTTCAGTGTGTGCAGCCTGATGTTTTGTTGCATTGTTATGTCACTCAGTAGTGACACACTATTTCTTTGATAGAGTGCCAAATTCTTCACTGTAGACAAATCTATTGTAATATTTTAGTTCCTTTATGCTTTCCTCATCATTTTTCTCAGCAAATTCATCCACTTTAACATTTGCACTTTCAATGATTTTATTTGAGGATTTGTTAAGTCATTTATAAGATTTTTTTTTGGTACAATATCCTAGAAATATTCCTTCATCACTTTTAAAGTCAAGTTTCCCATTTCTATCATCTTTCAATATATAACATTGACTTCCAAAAATTGTAAAGTAACTTACATTGGGTGTGTATCCATGTCATAGCTCATAAGGTGTCTTATGGGTGTCTTGCTTCAATTGAACTCGGTAATGTATAGGTAGCAGTACTTCCAACTTCTATTCAGAATGTTTGTGTGATTCCTTTCTCAATCGTCACTGTTCTGGCACAATCAACAATGGATCTATTCCTTCTTTCATCAATCTCATTTTGTTGTGGTGTTCTCGGTGCAGAAACTTGTCTTGTAATTCCATTCTCATTACAAAAGTCAGTGAATTCATTAGAAATAAATTCTCCTCCTCCATCTAACCTTAAAAATTTCAGTTCCTTTCCACTTTTTTTTTCAACTATAGCTTTATACCATTTAAACATCTTAAATGCTTCCGATTTCTCTTTTTAAAACATAATAATCATCATTCTAGAATAATCATCAACAAATAGAATGAAGTATTTGTCACCATAATAGCTCTTTGTTCTCATTGTTCCACATAAGTCAGTATGGACTAACTCTATAATAGCATTAGATGTGTAGGTTTTTCTCTTGAAACTAGGCATTTTCATTTTACCTTTTTGACAATTCTTACACATGACATGGTTGGGCTTTGACATGCTCGGTAAGCCTCTTACTTTTCTTTTCATGCTTATCCTAACCATGTTGTCAAAATTCACATGACATATCCTTTTATGCCATAGCCATATGTCTTCATGTCTAGCCAATAAACAAATGGTCTCAATCTTATCAAGATAGAATAGGTTACCTTTTGTTTGTTCACAGGTACCAATCAACCTTCCTGTTTCATTATAGATCTTTGGCTTATTGTTCTCAAATGCAACTCGGTGACCTGTGTTATTCAACTGTGAAACACTCAATAGATTATAATTATGTCCTTTCACCTAATATGCATTTTCACATCTCATTAGATTATTCAACATGATGGTTCCCTTACCTTCAACTGGACAAGGTGAGTCATTACCCATTCTTACTGATCCACCATTATAATATTCAAAAGTTTTAAACTTTTCCTTATCTCCAGTCATGTGCTGAGTGCAACCACTATTAATAATTTGGACATCATTTTAAATAACCTTAGATACGAGTGTAGTTTAAACATACCTTTCTCCTTCATCTGAATCATCCTTCATAGAAAAAAAAACTACTTCAATATCTTAATCAGATTCGACATCAGTATTTTCAGCTTTATTCTCAACCAGCTAACAAGCCTTCTTGCCTTTGTCCTTCTATTTTTTATTATCTCTTCTGCCAGATTTTTGGTTTCTTATGTAATCTTGGTCATGACTTCTGTCAAACTTATTTTCATAAGAGCTATCATTGTTTCTTTAATCTTTTCTCTTGTTAGGGTATCTAGCTGTTAGAAAAACTGGGAGGGGGGGGCGGGGTGAATCAGTGGCCTCAAAAATTAATCCAAGATCAACCTAAAAAAATTTATACCACAATTATAAACCTCTAGTTATCTTTAGTCCTACAAGATGTATGCCTTTAAATTATCTTCTCAAATAAATACTTCTCAGAGTCCACTGTTAAACCTTATTCTTAAGCTTTACCGAATAGCATCTAGCATTTACCGAAATACAATAAATAACTTAGTGTTTACCAATCAATCCTGATTTTGTAATGTGTAAAGAAAAACATTGAAGTAATGAACCATAAGCACATTTGACACATGGATTTTTAATGTGGAACCCTATTAAGGGAAAAACCACTTGGGATGGGTAACCCAAAATATTCACTCTTCTAAAGTGAGCTCGGTCAAGAGCCAACCCTGTTAAAGGTTACAAACACACTATTAAGTGCGACCTTGTTAGAGGATTTATCACTTGATATCTAGCATTCACTATGCTATATTCATGATAAACCTTTTGATACTCCTTGGGATGTATCTCAATATATAAATGATAATTAAATCCTTCTCGGTTAAGATACTTTCTCATCCAATGGTTAAACTGAAATAGTAAATGATCTATTCATAAATACAACTTATACTTGAAGAATTTTAGATCTATTGTAATGTCATAATACCTTTCTGATCAATGTTTCTTTTTTGTTCCTTTGCTCCACTTTTTTCTACTTTGTGATGTTGTGTTTCTCTCTTGCTCAGTGTCTATAAAAATATTTAGCTTTGTTCTTCAGCTTGTTTGATCAAGACTGTATGGAGTTTTCTTCACCAATATTCTCTTTAACATCCTCCTCTCTATTCACCTACCCATTCATAATGATTTAGCTTGTTTCTCTTATAGACATGATTTCACAATTTCTAGGTCTTTGTCTTTCTTGTTCTTGACGTGTTCCAGAAATCTTGCCATTATTTATTTAAATCTTGCTTTAGTTTTATCCCGCAGATTTCTCCTTGACAACTGGAAGAAAAAAGCTTTAAAACTCTAGCTTATCTTTGGCTTTTAACTTGTCGATGAAAATAATGTGATCAACTAGTTAACTCCATATTTAGCTCCTTCCAGCTAAGTCTTTTTTCATTTCTAAACTTTAGTTCTTTTTCGGTGTTTAACTCCTTGTTAGCTTGGTCTAGACTTCAATTGTCTTCAGGAATCTTTATCCGTCAGGGTTGTCTATCCATTGGGCAACATTGTGACTTTCAATTCTTCTTGGGTTACACTTTGGTTCCTTTTGATAATGCTTGCTCAGGCATCTTATTCAGGTATCACTGTGACTCTTCTCTTGGGGTTCTCTATACATCAGAGTGCACTGTCCATCGATGTTTGTTTTCACTTGGTGTATACTGATCTTTTATGCATTACTGATAGCATAACCTTTATTTCTTTGGTTCTTTGAAGTCTTTGACACTATGTATATATAACCAATCATATTATATCAATTGGACATCAATGATAATATAATACATTAATTGATTTAATGTCTTGCATTAAGTTTTTGCATCTCAGTGATCATCAACTTAACATCTTTAAACATTCAATTAGTTATAGTTCATCAATCTCTCCATTTGGCACTGATGGCAATATACTACATTACTACTAATACAATATGAAATATATCAGTTGTAGCTCATCAATCTACCAAACTTTTTGTTCTAAAACCAATACAAATATCTCACTCTCGATAAGCTCTTATAGCTTAGATTTTATTCTTGTAGAGTAATTTCTTCATTCTTCATTCCCTTCACTGGATAGATTTAGTAGCTTCTAATTCTGTCTCTCCTTTTGATGTAGAATATATTCTTTTGATGTTGTCTCTCCCTTTGATTGTTCCTCTCCTTGATCATCTCTCCCTTAGGATGGTCATGGTGGATATTTCATATGGATATAACTCTCTCCCTTTGACAGCAATGCAAAAATATATCATTTCTCCTATATATAATATACTCCTTGAATTTCCCTTTCCATCAACAGTACAATGACTCTGGTGTTCGGTGCATATAAGTACCTTTTTGTGTAATCATGTATCTTTTTACTCCATCTCTTTGCTTGCATCAACATGAATGATCTTCTGATAATGTGAAGGCTGATGTAGCCTCCTAGTCAGCTTACTGACCACTAGACAACGGTTGGACCCCTAGTCTCTTTCTCAGGTACTCAAATGTATCTTTAGGAAATGACTTTATGTATATGTCTACTAATTGTTCCTTGGATTGACCATATTCTAGTATCACCTCTTTCTCTTGCACTTGTTCTCTTAATTAATGATACTTGATAGAAATATGCTTAGTCTTAACATGCATAAATGAGTTCTTTGATATGTTTATGGCACTGGTATTATCACAATAGATAATAAGTGGTTCAAGAATTTTCATATTCATAGCTTCTACTAATTGTTTTATCCATGCAATGTTAGAGAAATTTGCAGCAGCAACCACACATTCTTCTTCTGTAGTAGATTGCAAGAAACATCCTTGCTTCTTACTTAACCATGTGACAAGTTTATCACCCATGAAGAATGCTCCTCCTTTTTTGATCTTCCTGTCATCTAAGTTTCCAGCCCAATCAGTATCTGTATAGACTTGAAGTTCAAATTTGCCTTCTCTTTTATACCATAAGCCATAGTGCTTGGTATTCTTTAGATATCTCAGAATTATTTTGATAGTAGTCATGTGTGATTCCTTGGGATTAGCAGAGAATCTAGAAACTATTCCAACTACATGTGTTATATCTGGTCTAGTTTGAACAACATACATGAGTTTGCCAATCATTGATCTATATAGGGTCTGATTTACCTTGGTTGACTTGTCTTCTTTTGTTAGCTTGCATCAGGTTTCCATAGGTGTTCCAATTGGTTTGGAATCTTCCATCTTGAATATCTTCAACACTTCCTTGATGTATTTGCTTTGTGTGATATATATTCCTACATCCTCTTGAAGAATCTATAGACCAAGAAAGAACTTGATCTCCCCAAACATTGACATCTCAAACTCTTTTTTCATTTCATTAGCAAATGATTTGGATAACATATCATTTCCCCTAAATATGATATCATAAACAAATATTTCAGCATTCAAAATGTTATCACCAGTATCATCTTTTAAATACAAATTCATATTTCCACTTGTTCTTACAAATCCAATAGTTATGAGATAGGATTGAATTCTTTCATACTAGGCTCTCGGTTCTTGTTTCAATTCATACAAGGATTTTTGTAGTCTAAAAGCCATATTTCTCTTGTTAGGATCAACGAACCCCTCTGGTTGTTCAATGTATACCTCTTCCTCTAGTATTACATTTAGGTATGAAGACTTGACATCCAGTTGGTATACCTTGAATCCTTTGAATACAACATAAGAAAGTAAAATTCTGACTCCTTCTAGTCTAGCCATGGGTGGAAATTTTTCTCTATAGTCAATACCTTCTTCTTGTGCATACCCCTTGCATACTAATCTTTCTTTGTTCCTTGTGACTTCTCCATTCTCATTCAACTTGTTTTTGAATATCCATCTGATACGAATGACATTCTTGCCATCTAGTCTAGGTACCACTATCCATGTTTTGTTCTTCTCAATCCGTTCTATCTTTTCAATCGTAGCACTGACCCATTCCTCATTTTCAAGTGCAGTATTAATAGATTTAGGCTCAAAATCACAAATTCAACATCTAGTGTAACTTAGTGACTTACTTCTTGTTCTCATTCTAGCCTTTTTGTCTCCAATGATCTGGTTCTTTGGATGGTGTATTCTGACATACTTGGAAAGTATCAGTTCAACTCTTTGTTCATCATTTTGATCATCATTTTGACCTTCATTCTAATCTCCATCACTCAGAACATCATTTCCAACAATCTCCTGATTTTAAGTGTTTGCAGCCTGCTGCTTGGGTGCAATGTTCTATTGCTCAGGAGCGTTACACTATTTCTCAGGAAGCATATTAGGTTATTCACTATAGACAAAACTATTGTAGTCTTTTGGTTCTTTTCTACTTTCCTCATCATTTTTCTTTGCAAATTCATCTATTTTTACATTTGTACTCTCAATGATGTTGTTAGACGACTTGTTAAGACATTTATAAGCCTTGCTTTTGGTGGAATACACAAGAAAGATTCCTTCTTCACTTTTGGAGTCAAGCTTTCCATTTCTATCATCTATCAAAATTTAACATTGACTTCCTAAAATTATGAAGTAACTTACATTGGGTGTGTATCCATACCATAGATCATAAGGTGTTTTTTTCTTTCTTTCTTCAATTAAACTCTATTCAATGTGTAGACAATAGTAATGACAGCTTCCCTCCATAATGTTTTTGTGATGCCTTTTTCTATCATCAGTGTTCTTGGACAATCAAGAATAGATCTGTTCCTACTTTCAGCAATCCTATTTTGCTGTGGTGTTCTTTGTGCAAAAAGTTGTCTTTTAATTCCATGCTCATTACAAAAGTTAGTGAATTCATCATAAATAAATTCTCCTCCTCTATCTGATCTTAAGCATTTCAGTTCCTTACCACTTTGTTTTTCTACAATAGCTTTATACCATTTAAACATCTTGAATGCGTCTAATTTCTCTTTTAAGAACATAACTGTCATTATTCTAGAATAATCATCTAAAACTAGAATGAAGTATCTATCACCATAGTAGATCTTAGTTCTCATGGGTCCACATAGATTAGTATGGACTTATTCTAGAATAGCATTAGATGTATGGGTTTTTCTCTTGAAACTAGACTTTTTCAGTTTACCTTTTTGATAATTTTTACACATGATATGGTTAGGCTTTGACATGCTTAGTAAGCCTCTTACTTTCCTTTTATTACTTATCTTAATCATGTTGCAAATATTCACATGACATAGCCTTTTATGCCATAACCACATGTCTTCATTTCTAGGCATTAAACAATTAGTATTAATATCATCAAGATAGAATAGGTTACCTTTTGTTTGTTCACCAGTTCTGATCAACCTTCCTGATTCATTAAAGATCTTTTCCTTTTTATTCTCAAACGCAAGTCGGTAACCTATGTTATTCAGCTATGAAACACTCAATATATTATCATTAAGTCCTGTTACCCAATATGAATTTTCACATCTGATCAGATTATTCAACATTATGGCTCCTTTACCTTCAACCAGACATTACCCATTCTTACTAATCCACCATTATAATACCCAAAATTTTCAAAATTTTCTTTATCTCCAGCCATGTGGTGAGTGCAGCCACTATCTATAATCCACACATCATTCTTACTAACCTTTGATATGAGTGCAGTCTCAACATACCTTTCCTCTTCATCTGAATCATCCTTCATGGAAACACATACCATCTCAATATATTCATTAGATTTGGTGTCAGTATCTCTAGCTTTGTTCTTAGCCCGGTAACAAGATTTCTTCCATTTGTCCTTGTAGTCTCGTGTGTCTCTTCTTTTAGATTTTCAGTTGCTTCGGTAATCTCTGTCATCACTTCTATCAAACTTGTTTTCATATGATCTGTCACTGCTTCTGTCATCTTTTCTTTTGTTAGGACATCTAGTAGAAGGGTGTCCAATCTCTTTACAATTAAAACATACCAATGGTAATTTACCTTTGTATCTACCTTTGCCTCTCTGCAATATTCTATCCATTATTACTTTAATCTACTCAAGTTCTTGATCATCACTATCACTTTCACTATCGTTTCTCATAGTGTGTCTATGACTTAACTTAATTATTTGATTAGAAGATTTGAATGCAGACTAAATATATGGTAAGATGATATTTTCAATGTTATTCATCTCAAATCAAGTAAGTCTACCAACCAAACTATCTAGACTGACATTGTTATTTTCTACTACTCTCATTTCTTCTATAGAAATTACTCTAATAGCATAAACATGTAGTAAGGTTCTTAGGATTTTACTTACCACTGTTTCTTCTTCAAGTACACCTCCAACTCCTTGGATAGAATTTACTACCTCTTTTATTCAGTAGCTATACTAAGTGATGTTTTCTCCTTGTTTCATTGTTAGGTCATCAAACCTTCCTCTTAGGCTTTCTATCGTAGCTCTTAGCACATTAACATCTCCTCGATGTACTAAATTTAATTTGTCCCACATTTTCTTTGCAGAGGTGCATGTTTTGACATCTTCAAATTTAGCATCGGAGAGTGAGGAAGCAAGTTCTATCATCATAGAATTGTGCTCATACTTTTCTACCAATTGATCAAGTGTGTGAGGTCCTGTAGGCAACACTTATTCAGTATCCAAGTATTGAGTAACATTATTTCCAATACCTGATAGGTGGAGTCTTATCTTGCTTTTCCATGATGCAAAGTTATCTTTGCTCAACTTAGGCACATCTTGTTTTCTCATCTTGTGATCTTTAGCTTAGGTCTCGAAACCTTCCTTCTAAGCACACAAGCTCTGATACCTATTGTTAGAATAACTGAGAGGGGGGGGGGGGGAATCAGTGGCCGCAAAAATTAATCNTTTGCTCAACTTAGGCACATCTTGTTTTCTCATCTTGTGATCTTTAGCTTAGGTCTCGAAACCTTCCTTCTAAGCACACAAGCTCTGATACCTATTGTTAGAATAACTGAGAGGGGGGGGGGGTGAATCAGTGGCCGCAAAAATTAATCCAATGTCAACCCAAAAAGATTTATACCACAATTATAAACCTCTAGTTATCTTCATTCCTACAAGATGTATTCCTTTAAATTATCTTCTCAAATAACTACTACCTGGAGCCAACTGTTAAACCTTATTCTTAAGCTTTACTGAATTGCAGTCTAGCATATACTGAAATATAATAAATAACTTAGTGTTTACGGATCAATCCTTTTTTAGTAATGTGTAAAGCAAAACATTAAAGTAATGAACCATAAACACATTTGACATATGGATTTTTAGCATGGAAACCCTATTAAGGGAAAAACCACTTGGGACCGGTAACCCAAAATTTTCACTCTTCTCAAGTGAGCTTGGTGAAGAGCCAAACCTATTAAAGGTTACAAACACATTGTTAAGTGCGACCTTGTTAGAGAATTTATTACTAATAGTTTATCACTTGATATCTGGCATTTCCTATTCTATCTTCATGATAAACATCTTGATACTCCTTGGGATGTATCCCAATATATAAAGGATAATTAAATCCTGCCCAGTTAAGAGACTTTTTGATCCAATGGTTAAACTAAAAGAGTAAATGATTTGTTCATAAATATAAATTATACTTGCAGATGTTTAGATCTATTGTAAGATCATAATACCTTTTTGATCAATGTTTATTTTTTGCTCCTTTGCTCCACTTCTTTCTACTCAGTGATGCTATGCTTCTCTGTTGCTTAGTGCCAACAAATTTTTTTAGCTCTATTATTCAGCTTTCTTGATTAGGACAGTATGAATTTTTCTTCACCAGTATTCTCTTTAGCATCCTCTTCTCTACTCACCCACCCATTCATAATTAATTAGCTTGTCTCTCTTATAGACATGATTTCATCATTTCTAGGTATTTGTCTTTCTTGTTCTTAACGTGATCCAGAAGTCTCACCATTCTTGCTTTAAAGCTTTTTTTAGTTTTATCCCGTAGATTTCTTCATGACAACTGGAATAAAATAGCTTTAAAACTCTAGCTTATATCTGGCTTTTAACTTATCATTAAAAACAATATGATCAACTAGTTAACTCCATATTTAGCTCCTGATAGCTAAGTCTTTTGTCATTTCTAAACTTGAGTTCTTTTCAGTGTTTAACTCCATGTTAGCTCAGTCTAGACTTCGGTTGTCCTAAGGTATCTCTGTCCGTCAGGGTGGTCTATCGGTCGGGCAACACTGTGACTTTCAGTTCTACTTGGGTTACACTTTGGTTGTGCTTAGGCATCTTTCTCGGGTATCAATGTGACTCTTCTCTCGGGGTTCTCTATCCATTGGGGTGCACTATCTATTGGTGTTTATTGTCACTTGGTGTAAACTGATCTTTTATGCATTACTAATAGCATAACCTTTATTTATTTGGTTCGTTGAAGTCTTCTACACTATGTATATATAACCAATCATATTATATCAAGTTGAAATCAATGACAATACAATAAATTAACTGATTTAATGTCTTGCATTAACTTTCTGCATCTCGGTGGTCATCAAGTTAACATCTTCAAATATTCAATCAGTTATAGTTCATCATCTAGAAGCAAAGTGTCCAATCTCTTTGCAATTAAAACATATCAATGGTAATTTACCTCTGTATCTACCTTTTTCTCTCTTTGTTTCCTCTTCAAGTACACCTCCTACTCGTCGAATAGCATTGACAACTTTTGTGATTTTTCTATTCTACTGAGTGATGTTTTATCCTTATTTCATTCTTAGGCCATCAAAATTTCCTCTTAGGCTTTTATCCATAGCTCTAAGCATATTTTTATCTCCTCCATGTAATATCTTAAGTTTGTCCCACATCTTCTTTGCAGTGGTGGATGATTTGACATCTTCAAATTTAGCATCGGAGAGTGAGGAAGCAAGTTCTATCATCATATAATTGTCTTCATGTTTCTCTCTCAATTGATTAACTATCAGAGGTCCAGTAGGTAAAAAAATTTAGTATCCAAGTACTGTGTGACATCATTTCCAATACTTGATACGTGGAGTCTTATCCTGCTTTCCTATGATGCAAAATTTTCTTTGTCCAACTTAGGCACATGCCTTTTGCTCATCTTGTGATCTTTAGCTTGAGTCTTTAAACTCTCTTCCAAGAACACAAGCTCTGATACCAATTGTTAGAATAACTAATAGGGGGGGGGGGGGAANTCCAACTTAGGCACATGCCTTTTGCTCATCTTGTGATCTTTAGCTTGAGTCTTTAAACTCTCTTCCAAGAACACAAGCTCTGATACCAATTGTTAGAATAACTAATAGGGGGGGGGGGTGAATCAGTGGCCTAAATAATTAATCCAATAATCCATCCAAAACTTATATCACATATATAAAACATCTAGTTATCTTTAGTACTACAAGATAATCCCTTTAATTAATCTTATCAAATATATAATGCTCGGTGATTATACTATTTATCCTTTTTTAAGCTTTACCAAATAGTAGTTTATCTTTTCCTAGCCTCTACCGAATATCAGTAAATAAACTTAGTGTTTACTGATCAATCATGTTTTAGTAATGTGTAAATAAAAAAATCAAAGCAATGAAGCATATACACATTTGACACATGGATTTTTAACGTGGAAACATTGTTAAGGGTAAAAACCACCTGAGACCGGTAACCCAAAATTTTCACTCTTCTGAAGTGAGCTCGGTGAAGAGCCAACCATGTTAAAGGTTACAAACACATTGTTAAGTGCAACCTTGTTAGAGGATTTAAAACCATTTCTTAGTCTTTTTACCTTGAGCATTCACTATGCTTTCAACAAGAAAAACATTTTGATACTCTTGAGTATCTCAATACATTAAGGACTATTAAATCCCACTCAGTTAAGAGATTTTATGAATCAATGGTTAAACTGAAACAGTAAATGATATATTCACTAATACAACTTAACTTGTAGATTTTCAGATCTATTGCATGTCCATAATACCTCTTTGATCAATATACTCTTCAATTCCTTTGCTCCCTGCTTTACTTCTTTCTTCTTGGTGAATGTTGTTGCTTCTCTGTTGCTCAGTGTCTATAGAATTCTTGGCTCTATCATTCAGCCTATATGATCAGATCTACATGAAGACTTCTATCTTCACCAGAATTATATTCAGCATTCCTCTCTTTATAATGAATTTCTTGTCTCTTTATATACACATGATTCCACCATTTACATTCCTTTCTTATTCTTGACGTATATAGCTTTCTTGATCCCCAAATCTCGCCATGCGTTGATTTAATCTTTAAAGCTTTGCTTTAGTTTTATTCCATAGATTTCTCCTTGACAACTCTGAATAAAACTAGCTTTAAATATTCAGTTCAACTAGTCGATGAAAATAAAGTAATCAATCAATTAACTCTAATTATAGCTCCTACCAACTAAGTGTTTTGTCATTTCCTAACTCTAGTTCTGATCAGTGATCAACTCTTAGTTTGCTCGATCATTGAATCTAGTTGTCCTATGGTAATATTGTCTGTTGGTGTTGTCTATCCATCGGGAACCACTGTGAACTTCAGTTATGGTCGGTGTTGTGGTGCACTGTCTGTCACTGTTTTACTGTCACTTGGTGTACACTGGCTTTTCATGTTTACCATTAACATAAACTATATCTCTTTGGTTTCTTGAAGTCTATGACAATATGTATAAGACCAATCAGATTATATCAAGTTGACATCAATGACAATACAATACATTAACTGATTTAATGCCTTGCATTTACTTTCTGCAGCTTGGTGATCATCAACTTAATCATCTTTAAACATTCAATCAATTATAGTTCATCATAGTTGACTTGGATCCTTTTCTAGTAATAGCTGCTTTTGTGTCCTTTTTTGCCCCTCGTTTGTCTTTTTACCTTATTATTTTATTTTTACTTTTGTCTTTTGTGTCCTACCCTACATGTTTTTTTGTGCATTTAAATCCTAAAATTTATGGATTCTTCTCTCAAATTAATGAAATCTTATATATTGTTATTCATGCTTCCAATTACTCTCTTTTCTTAAACATGAGTATAAGCATAAGATCAGGCTCCTGCTAATGTGATGACTAAATTTAGAGTAATGATACATTATTGTACTTTCTTTTTGACCATTTCTTTAGTGTACTCTCTCATAGCTCATTCTAGGTCTACTTAATTGAGCTTGTTTCTTCAAAGAAATATCTTCTAAAAATATGTATCCTTTTTTGCCTAATATCAACAAATTTTGTGATGTAACCATGTAATAAGAAAAAAAAAACATTAGAAAATTTTATTATATTACACTGTTAGATGGTCTTACCATTAGGTGAATTTGTATGTAACTTTTGGTAACTATCATTAATTTCTCTTTGAATAAATATATTTCCTTGATGTTGAGAAATATCATCAAGTTCTCACCATTTTATAATAATGCCTACAATGAAAATGAATTCTCTTGAGAAAAATCTCAACCATTAACCTATAGAACAACCTCACTAGGTAACACTTTTGACATATCAACTTTTACCAAGATAAAATAAAAATGAGTGTTGGTAAAGTTATTAGAAGAAAGATCAACCCTTAAGAATTGACCAAGAGAATTACTAGTAGAGGGGAAATTATTTGTCTTACCTTCAACCAAAGTAGTCCACTCTTTTAAATCAAATGATATGGATTTGAGTGAGATCATCACAAGTAGATAAATTGGTAGAAAAATATATCTTACTAGAGAAGGAAACCTCATAGTCAATAAGTTCCAACCCTAGAGAAATCTTAGGAGATATATCTTTGTAGGGGAGAGGGAGCTATTTTTTACCCATATGAATAATATAACCATTGACCACTATAATAGTAGAAGAAACAACCCCCAAAAAAGGTCACGTTGAGGATGACACACATAAACCGTTGCTTCATCTAATAATAGTGAACTAAGGAGAAACATGTACGATTATAGGAAGAGGAGAATATTGAATTTCAACTAGTAACATAGAACACTCTAGCATAGGAAAATCCCAAATCAAAGGAGAAAATATAATTTTTAAAAATATTTGTTAATAGACCCAAGGGTTGTAGACAATTCACCACTAGAAGAGGTAGAGAAAAATGAATGCCAGTAGGAGATAAGGAACCGACAATTGGGAAGCAACCATTTTAAATACATGAGAGTGAAAAAAGGATTGAGAGAAGTGTGAGAGTGTCATTATACTTTTCAGATAGTAAAAGGTGTATTATAACTATTATAAAAGAGATAATATTTATGCTCAATTTTTTCCTTTAAATATATAACATAGGACATTAAAAAAAATTAAAAAATTATCAAGAATATTTCACAAAAAATTGAATATGAAATACTAGAATGATCTTTCTAATTTGAAGAACTAGAAGGAATAGAAATATTGTTCTTTGAATAAGTACAAGGTGAAGTATATGTCAAATCAATTGAATTCTCAATAACTCTAAAGGTCCAAGTGTACAAAGATTCATAGAAATATAATTTAGAATAGACACATGAGTGTGAGTATTAGCAAAATAAATTATAATTTTATTAAGGGAAAATGTCAATACGTGTACAAGTGAAATGCGTGGACAAGAAATCAAAATATAATGACTGCTTCAATTCTATTGTAATTTAATAATCAAGTTTGAACTCAACAATCTTTCACATTTCCCCATATATATATTGATAAATGAGAATGAGATTAGTTGACAAGGATGGATAATTAAGTAAATCATTGAAAGTTCCTTCTCCTATGTTAGTAGATCCTATCCTACTGTTAGACCCCATTTTAAATCTTTCAAAATGTGATATTCCTCATATAAATCCTTGTTTGAACTTTCTATCTCGGTTATGTATGGATTTTTGAACCTCATTAAACTGAGTTCAAATCAGTTCAAAGTAGTTCAAGAGGTTTTTTGAGTTCAAACATGGACAGGTTCAGTGTAGAATTTTAGAGTGGTTTGAAGAAGCTCAATATAATTTATGGGTTCAAGATTCAATATTCGGTCCCATCGGTTCAGATTTGCAAATCCACAGTACAAGTTCAAAATGCAAGGTCAAAGTTTGAGGTTCAAGTTTCACATCTACCAATTCAGCAATGAAGGCTTGCCAATCCAGATTCAGAGTTCAAGTTTGGGAGTACAAATTAAAGGTTGCAAATGAGTGATGCAAGTTCACTAGTTCATCAATCCAAAAGTGTAGATCCAGGGTCAGGCATATAGATTCAGAATTCAAAGATCAAGGCTTGAAACTTGAAGTCTGATAAAGGGAA
>MU223155.1:2976534-3005106 GCA_018584345.1 Thuja plicata
ACCCCCAGATTTCAAAGTGGAAACACTTGTGACTAAAGAAGAAGAGACTGAGACTACCAAATTGCAAAAGATGATTCAAGATATGCAAAACCAAATTAGCCAAATTGTAAAGGATAAGGACAAACCCACACAAAAATTCATGATGGAGAGCATCTGTCCTTTCCCTTTTGATAGTAGTCTTCATATGCCACCTTTTCCCAAGGGTGTGGAACTCCCTAAGTATGATAAAAATCTGGGTACCACTGATCATCTGAGAGAATTTGGGGCCCTATCTTTGGAGTTCATTCATTATCAAACTTATATAATTCATCTCTTTCGCCAAAGTCTAGGTGGACCTACCATGGAATGGTTTCCTTGACTACTCACCAGCATTAAGACTTTTGATGAGATCGCAAATCTCTTTATCTAGCATTATTCTCACAACATACAACATCCTGTCAACATCAGGGACCTTTTCAATCTCAAGAAAAGACAAGGGGAGCCATTCCTGACATTTCTCCAGAGATGGAGATAGCTTTGCACCAAGTATCCTCATTAAATACTTGAATCTGAGAAACTCGACATCTTCTTGGACAATCTCACTCCTGATTTTGGGTATCAGGTACAGCTTCAAGGTCCCCTCAATTTTGATAGCATGATTAAGCAAGCTATGAGGATAGAGGCATTTATGGTTAAGAAAGGGGAATGGACTTTGCACAAAGACAAAAAACAAAGTTCCTCTTCTTCCAAAAAATATAAAGGGAAGTTTGTCAACAAGAATAGGGACATTGTGAATGATGGAGTGGTTGATAATGTGACCCCGGCTCCTTCAAAACTAGTTTTCAATCTTACTTCTAATATAGAAGCGATCAAAACTGCTGAAAAGGCTACAAAAAACACTTAGAAGCCTTCCAGATTCTCTAGCAACAAACCTTGGGCCCCTCGACCCAAGCCTAAATTTACTTCCTTAGGAGAACCACTTGATGTAGTTTACAAGACTTTGGTGCAAAACCAAGTTCTCACTCTTTCGGACAAGCATCCATATGATCCGCAACCGTGACCCCATTGGTGGAACAATAATGCATACTATGACTATCACTAGGACAAGGGTCATAAGAATTCTATTTGTCTTCAGTTGCTCCATAAGGTCTAAGATCTGATTGATAATGGTGATATTGTTGTGGATAATCATAATAAGATTTCAGATCACCAGGCATTTAAAGATCCCTTTCCCCCTCATGAGAAAGGTGAGTCTTCCAACACTAAGAATAGAAATTCCAAGGTTAAGTACATGCATACCACTAATGACAATGTCATCAACATGATCGAACCTATCAAAATTGAGTATTGTGATGTGATTACTATCAAGGGGAGCAAGGATGCTCCTAAGCCTAAGACCTTGTTTGTCTTGAGAGGCCATGGGTCTCGCTCGTCTAAACCTAAATCATCTCAGGATTGTGCAAACATCGTTACCATATCCTATGCTAAGATCACTCTCAAGGGTCCTGAACCTCCTACCACTACATCCACACCGAAGCAACCCATGGATAAAGTTTCTATTGGCCCTGCCAATAAGATCATGAAAATGGTCTCCACACCTTCTACTACTAATTATAGCATTCTCGAACAGCTGCAAAGAACCAATGCTCAAATAACCATCTTTGAGCTATTGAAGATCTCGTCTGCTCACAAGTAGATTCTGGATAAATCCCTCATAGAGGCCAACGTCCCCAAAGACATTAATCTTGATCAGGTTCAATCTATAGTAGGTCATTTGACTTCACCACACTATCTGTCTTTCTTACAAGAAGATGACCATTTGGTTAGCCACCTGCATAACGCTCCTATGCATATAGAGGTCATGAATGGATAAAAGCTCATCCGCCATGTCCTTATTGATAATGGTGCTGGCCTCAACATCTGCTCTACTCACTTTCTCACTTAGCTAGGCTATGATGAAGATCACATAGATTCCCGCAAGAAAATTACTATCAAAGCCTATTATGAAGAAGAAAGAAAGTCTAAAGGTTTAGTTGTGCTACCCATTCAGGTTTGACCTGTTGAAAGGGATGTCACTTGCCAAGTGCTAGACATTTCTCTTTCTTATAACATACTCTTAGGAAGACTATGGATCCATGAAATGCAAGCAGTTCCCTCTACGTATCATCATTGCATCAAGTTTCCTTTCCACGACATAGAACTGACAGTTCTTGCTAATATGGGCCATTCTTGTAATATGCTCACACAGTCAGCTGATAGTTTTGTTCCTGCTAATAGAGAATACACAAAATTCTATGATGCCAACCTTAGAGATATGGAACAGACTTTGAAAATCAAAGACATAGGCATGGGGGGTTATCAAATAGAACCTGTGCTATCATTAGCAGCTCTACCTCTGTCTCCTTGTTCTTACAGGAGACCATCTGAGAACAACAAATCTTCTACTACTCCTCTTGAAATACTTTATGATGGTGCCTTTGTATGGGTGGGGCCTTTGTACGGGATTCAACACCATTAGAAGATGAAGATGAGGGAAGAGCTATTAAAGCTTGGCTTTATAAAGGAAATTACATATCTGAACAGACTACCCCAGCTCGTGAACTAGATCCAAATAGTGAAGGTCTTAAAATAATGAAACACTTTGGATACAAAGGGAGTGGTCCAATAGGGATCAATGTAAATGGGCTAGTTGAAGCTATTAAAGCTACGGGTTGAAGAAAAAAAGATACAACTAGTTTAGGCTTCAAGAAGATCCCATTCCATCTAGGGATTAACAAATTTGTATCTGAATCTGAACCTAGACCAGAACCAGAATATGAGGGCACGACTATAGTTGACACTGTAGAGGATAGCTCTGATGAGGATTACTTTCCTTATCCTATTCCTCTAGATCTAGCAGTATTTTTTACTGAGCCAGATGACATCATAACACATGTCAGTATAGCCAAGACTGTCAGTGACTCCAATGGTGCTATTCCATTCACTCCTCTGACATACAAACAATGGAAAGTGTCACAAGAGCCTATTTTCCAAGGTGAACGATACATACCATCATAGTTTCAAGAGAAGTTTGTTCAAGAAAAAGCTTGTGTCACAAGAACTCTTAAACCTTCATGGTGTAAATATCCCAGTCAGAGTTTAGACGTAGATTCCCATGAATGTGAGTTCGATAGTCTTTCAGAAGGATCCTTTGACACGAATGTTGATACTACACATACATCTGAAAACCTTCTCAACATAGGTGAAGGGTCTACTGTAAGGTCTAATGAGTCTGATTCCATAGATGTTAACGTATCTTCTACTACGGTCACTAGGAGTCAAAGGGATTCAAGTACACCTTTAGAAGAGATTGCTCTAGGTCTTACCTTACTAGTCTGCGCTTTCAATGATTATATTGTGAATGCACTTGAACCCGTCACTTCTCTCTCACTCCAACATCCTAAGCTAATAGACTTGAATTCCCCTTCCTCATCCAACAAAGTCCTCACATTCCAGAATGACTATGCTCTAACCTATTATCTCCATGTTGTTGAACCTATAACATCCTCCACTAGCGAAGACAGTGTCGGCATGACCGAAAGTGATATCAAGTATCTTAGTCATAAAATCAAAAGAAAAAAATAGGCGCTCTGATAGTGAAAACAACATTGTAGCAATGTCAGAGCTAAAAAAAGTAAGATGAAAACCTCTCTAAGGCGCCTGAGGATGAGATACCTGATGCGCTTCTGAGTCATTTCCAAGAATGATCATCGGTGCTAAATGAGCTGAATCGGCCAGTAAATTTGGGAACAAAAGAACATCCACACATTATTCATGTGGTTAAATCATTGTCTATAGAAGAACTCAAAGAATTCACAAATTTCTTCAAAGAGAAAAAGATAAACTTTGCATGGACATACTCTGACATGCCTGGTGTAGATCCTGATCTTATCATGCATCAACTGTCAATAGCTCTTGGAGTAAAACCAGTCAAGAAAAAACTCAAAAAAATGCATCCACATGTGGCTCTACTTGTCAAGGCAGAATTAGAGAAACTCCTAAAATCTAGGTTCATCAGAGAAATTGACTATGCAAAATGGAACTCCAACATAGTTCTAGTGTCAAAGCATGAAAAATCTATTAGAGTTTGCACAGACTTTAGGGACTTAAACAAGGCATGTCCAAAAGATGATTTTCCACTACCCAACATTGATATGATTGTGGATATGATAGCATGGTACGAAATGTACTCCCTAATGGATGGTTTCTCTGGCAACAACCAAATCAAAATTGCGCCAAAGGACTAAGAAAAGGCTACTTTCACTTATGCATGGGGAACTTTTTGCTGGAATGTTATGCCTTTCGGTCTCAAAAATGTTGGAGCCACTTATCAAAGATCAGTCACTACTATATTTCATGATATGATGCACAAAATAATAGAGGATTATGTTGATGACACCCTTGCTAAAAGCATGGACATGAAAGCACATCTTACTAATCTAGGCTCTATACTAGATCATATGGAAAAGTTCAGACTATGTCTCAATCCTAAGAAATGTGCATTTGGAGTAACTTCTGGAAAATTTCTTGGTTATATCATCTCCGCAAAAGGTATCGAGGTGGATCTTGAAAAGTTGCAATCTATCATGGAAATGCCTCCACCTTGCAATATCAGTCAAATGAGAGGTCTTCATGGTCAGCTTCAATCTATCTGGCGCTTCATCTCACAGCTAGCTGACAAGTCACATCCATTTACTAAAACTCTACGTAAAGGCGTGACCTATGAATGGAATAAAGAATGTGAACAAGGTCTTCAACAAATCAAACAATATCTAGCTAATCCACGTATATTAATGCCTCCTATTCATGGGAAGCCATTAATCTTATACATCTCAGCTACAGAAACATCTTTGTGTGCTCTATTGGCCCAAGAAGATCAAAACAATAAAGAAAGAGAAATCTATTACGTCAGTAGAACATTGGTCTCCTATGAAATGAATTATTCTATCATTGAGAAAGCTTGCTTGGTGGTGGTGTTCACTTCCCAGAAATTACAGCATTACATGCTTGCTCACACTACAAGGCTCATTGCAAAAATTGATCCATTAAAGTACTTACTCAAAAAAGCTGCCCTCATGGGCAGATTAGCTAAGTGGGTCATGATACTCAGTGAATTTGACATTGAGTATGTGGAAAGAAAAGCTATCAAAGGGCAAGCAATTGCAGATCTGTTGGCTGAGGCACCTATTGCAGACTATCAACCATTAAGGATCGAGTTCCCAGAAGATTCCATCATGCTTGTCACACATCAGACATGGACCATGTTCTTTGATGTATCATTCACCCAGCATGGGTCAGGTGTCAGAATCTTGTTCATTACACCTTAGTGGTATTCATTACCAAAGGCTTAAAAAATGTTGTTTCCTTGCACAAATAACACTGCTAAGTATGAAGCCTTGATTAATGGATTAAAAATTGCTATTGAATGACGTGTCGATGAGCTAAAGATCTTTGGAGATTCATAGTTGGTTATCAATCAGGTGAATGATATCTACCAAACAAAAGATGAAAAAATGGTGCCTTATAAAAAGATGGTTGATGATCTTAAGAAATACTTTGCACACATTACTTTCCAACAAATTCCAAGGGCAGATAATAAAGCATTCGTTGCTATGGCTACTCTGGCTTCCATGTTACAAATGCCAGAAAATGACTTTCGACATGAATTCCTAGTGGAGATGTTATGCTACCTTGCTTATAATTACCCTGAATCCCAGATGATCTATTCAGTCATTGGACATGACTCATCCCGCTACCACCCTATTTACTCCTACCTTTGTGAACAAATCATTCCAGACACTTACACCCAAAATGAGAAACGTCACTTAATCCATAGTGCTTCACAGTTTGTAATCATAGCTAACGACTTATATAAGTGAGGTCTAGAAAGTACCCTCCTTAGGTGTTTAAAACCTAATGAGTCCAAGCGTGTATTGGTAGAGGTGCATGAAGGCATCTATGGATCTCACTCAAACGGCCTGACACTGGCTCACAAACTTATTAGATCTGGTTACTATTGGCCAGATATGGAGAAAGAAGCTACACAATTTGGTAAATCTTGCAAACAGTGCTAGCTCCATGGAAATATGATCCACGCTCTTGCCAAGGAGCTCATTCCTTTCGTCATCTTTTGGCCATTTTAGCAGTGGGCCTTTGACTTGGTGGGTTAGATAGATCCATCTTCTTCAAGGGGACATAAACACATCATTATTGAGCTATAAACTATTTTACCAAGTGGGTTGAGGCAGTGCCCCTCATCGTAGCTAATGGCAAGTCTATGGCCATGTTTATACTGAACTACATGATCTACATATATAGTGTACACTCCTCAATAATCACTGACAATGGGGGAAATTCAAGAACAAGGATCTTAAAGAATTATGTGCTAAGTTTATAATTATTCAGCACTGGTCTTCTATCTATTATCCCTAGGGTAATGGACAAGCGGAAGCTTTGAATAAGACTATTCTCAAGATCTTACACCACACAGTACACAAATTTGGATGAGACTGGCATCTCTAGATTAATCTAGTTTAATGGGATTACCGCACCAGTATACAGACACCAACAGGGGCCACACCCTTTGCTCTAGTTTATGGTGCAGATGCAGTACTTCCTATTGAGGTTGAGATTCCTACCTTGTGAGTCTCTCTGAAGGGCCTCATTATTGATGATGATATCAGAATATCTCATCTTCAAGAGCTTGAACTACTAGATGAATGTCAAAAAGTGGCGTTAGATCATCTCTGACCATATCAGAAGAGAATATCTAAAAGCTACAACAAGAAGGTAAGACCAAGGGAATTCCAAATGGGTGATCTCATCCTGAGAGATAACCACAAGAATCAACAATAGTGGGTCCAAAAAAAAAATCTGAACAAAACTGGCTTGGTCCGTATGTTATCACTGCAGTATTTGGGTCTGGCGCTTACCAGCTCTCTAACATAGAAGGGGAACAACTCAAAGAGCCTATCAATGCTCTTCATCTAAAGAAATTTTACAGTTGAGATGTCTTCTCAATGCTCATGTATATACTCTATTCTGAGAAAATCCTAATAATTGCAAAATGTCATGAAAAAATTATCATCTTAGTGAAAACCTGGCAAACAGGCACTTTGATGTATCTATTATCCTGGTGAATACCAGGTAAATAAGCGCCTTGATAATATCAAAAAAATCAAAAATGAAAAATACAAAAAAAACAAAAATGAAAAGATACAAAAAAATCAAAAAAGAAAAAAATACAAAAAAAATCAAAAAAGAAAATATACAAAAAAAAAAAAAAATGCAAATACAAAAAAAAAAAAAAAAAAACAGAGAAAAATGTGCCATTGATGAAAACCTGGTAAACAGGCGTCATGGTAGCAAAAATAGAATTTCTGCCAAGATGGTGAAAACCTGGTAAACAGGTGCCTCTTGTTCCACAATGCTCTATCTGTCGCGGCATCGCTTGGCTTTCTTGCAATTTTCTCTCCTTCTTTCCTTCTTTAGTTTGCTTTCCTGCTTTAGTTTTCTCTCTCATGCATTCACTCTCAGTTATTTTTGAGATTTTTTCTCGACTTCACATGGATTGAAATTGGTCACACTCGGGGGCATCTTCTTGGTCTAGGGGGAATTGTCCTATCTTTTGGAGTCTCTCTCCTCTTCGCATCAGTCACCAGTGGTTCTCACTGAGTCTGCCTATTGATGCCTAGATCTCATGCTAATCTTTATACTTGAGAATCTTTCTCGCATCAGTCACCAATGATTCTCACTGCACCTACCTACTGTTGCTATACTACTGAGATTTCTCACATCAACTCACTATCTACATATTTGACATTAATCCATTCATTACTTGGGGGCATGGCTCCGCACTTTGATCGCATCTTTGGTTTACACGCAAGTCAGTAATCTTTTCAGTTCTAAAGGACAACTATCTACTGGCACAAACTGGTGTTTCTCAACACCCCATAAACAGTGTTTTTCAACACTATCTTTGGACACATCTATGTTTTTCAACACACATTGGATATCGCCAACATAAACATCTTTCAATAGCAATCAAACACATCGCACTCACAAGCACAACGATATTTTTCAACACCCTATATACATACATATTCAAAAATGGCTGAGCTATGATTGAGTCTTTCTTTGTATGTTGTCTGTTCTCATGGTTTTCATTGATATTTTCTTTTGTCTACTACTTGTTGGTGTAGTCCCGATCATCCAGAAATGTCAAATAAACATGGTGTATGTGATAAGAGCTCCCACACTAAGGTGAAAAAGCCTCACATCCCTCGATCATGTTTATTTGTACGCCATGGTGAGGTTGGAACTATTTCCTTGACTGTTATTGCTCTCTTTGTTTACTTGTGTACTCTTACTATATCAAACTAGAAACAATGTTCAGGTCATCTTGGCTTTTGTGCCCTAGCCCTTATGTTCGTTTCATACATTTTATCTAATGAAAGTCATATTCATATTCTTATGGTTTCCTTGGTGCGAGTAAGGATTGTATCAACTCCGATGTTCCAAAACTCGATGATGATAATTATGCGATGATTCCAACAACCAAGTCCTAGGGTTGCATTTAGCTTAGGCTTGCATTCACATTTTAAGCTTGCATAGCAACAATTTTGGTGCTTTCTTCATTGTCTTCTCATTCTTCAAAGGTTCTCATCTTTTGTCCTGGATTTATCTTGACTACATAAGTGTCTGGTCGTTGCTCTCAACCTTTATTCATATTTGTTTGGTTAGTACCTATCATATATTGCGATATCCTACATGAGATGATTAGTACCATTGCTTTCATTGCATTAGATTCATTTCCACCAAAGTGCATTTACATACATTCATTTCCATTTACATATCCATAAACATGCGCATCCATTATAAGCATAAATCAAATCATACATAACATTTATCCATCTAATATCTATCATTGCATTACATTCATTTGTACATCAATAAAAAATGTGCATAAACATTTATATATTCATCCATGGCATACATTTCTAGTCTATACATCTAATCATATAGGAAACATCTCACAAGACATACAAGTTTAAAGAAATATATAAACAAGTACAATGATGCCAAAATTGAGCTCATATATATCAATCGATCAAGTGTAAAAATGGTGCTACTCAAGGACAATATATCAAAATGGTGGTATAATATATATCAAATGTCTCATCTAACCACTCCCACCCGAAGGAGGTGGAGGAGGTGGCATGGCCTACTATTAAGGAGGTTCCTGTGGTGGTGCCTGCGGAGCGGCCCATGCCCCAGCATACTCTGAAAATGGCAGAACCTGGTTCGCTACCTTGGGAACTGTGATCATTTATGCAACATAATAATAGGTTGACTGAGTAGCCTTATATCTCGCCTCTGCCTATGCTCTGGCAAGTGCCTCCTGTAGTCCCTAGATCTCTCAATCCTTCTCGGTCACTCGGGTCTCCTGGATGACCACCTATGTACGGTAGTCATCCCGCTCCCTCTATACCTGCCTCACTCTCTCTCAGCTCTTAGTGAGAGCTTCCTGTAATTATGCCATCTATCCTCTTGCCTGTGGATTGGCAATAATAGTATCCTCCCCCTGCTCAGAGCTGTCACCTATCCTCTGACCAATGGACCTATCCTACGTACCACTACTCCTTGTACCTACATTTTCTCCCATATGTATAGGAGGAAGGGGACTCTGCTAGGTCCTTGGCCATAGTACTCTCTACTCTGGTGGTACATACTGTGGTGCTGGCTTCTATGGCTACTGTGGTGGCAGCTACGGTACCTGATGCTACGGTGATGGCTATACTACCTACTATACCTATTGGACCATGTCAACATGATCTGTGAATCTCGGGAATGGGTGAGCCAAGATGTGATCTCTATATGTAGGTTTCATCCTTGCATTCATCACCCCTGCTAGATATTCCCACCTAGCTGGTGGTACCCGTGCATCTATCATACTCCTGCCCCAGTCTAGTTGTCGCTACCAGCCCTTCTTCATCTCATCGATGAATCAGGCATATGTGCAATACTCCTGGGAGATGTCCTGATTGTTTCCCAAACTTCTGTAGGACCCGTGTCAACAGGAAGCGCTCAATGAAGCTGATGGTGTGCTCGATCAAAAGATGCGAGTAGAACATATGCGGTAGTTCATGTCGTGCGTCATCCCAAACCTCTGTAGCTATCCATGGCCTCCATATAACTACTGCCATATCATCCATCTGTGCCCGCCACTAATCTTTCTTACCCAGTGATGGCTGAGTCACTAAACCTACATACCTATAAATGTATGGTTATAGAGGTTGTCGAGTATCATGGAAAATCGGCCAGTATACGGGAAGGTGCTCCCAGGCCCAGATCTGTAGAACCACAACTCCTACCACCATGGTCCTAGCGCTCTGAAACACGATCTCATACATCTTGTGGTACATCTATGAGAGCATGCACTCATCCCATCCGAACCTCACTGCTAGCATGGCTAACATCCACAACAGCATGAGTCCCCAGCCACACTCTAATCTGTGCTGACCACTATCTGACACTAGGTGGAAACTCAAGAACATCACCAAGACGACTGCCAATGTGTGCTTTGCACCGTACCTTCTCATTAGATCATCCCAAGAGATGGCTCGACCCATCACCAAATCATCCTATAAGATCTCTCTTAATGCAAGTGTGCCTGCCCTTGGCTGGGTATCGTACTCCATGTGAGCCCCGTAGAATGGTACTCTCAAGATCCTATATATGTCCTCAGGGGTGACTGTCATCTCCCCCTGTGGAAAATGGAAATTGTTCATCTCTGAATGAAAACACTCAACAAGAGCACACAATAGACTGTGATTTACCTGAATCTTGGGTACATCACATAGATATGATAGTCCTAGCCCATCGAGATGGGAACCCTCAGCATCAGTCAGTCTCTGCACAAGCTCACCTATGACAGGATGGTGAGACCGAAATGCAATATCAGGGAAGTCAACCTGCAAAGCAAGCGACGAAATTTGATCAGTATCTCCACATGATGATTTTTTTAAAGAAATAACAACAAATTAAGCTATGGATCTATCCTAAACACAGTTATGAGGCATTCTAATTGGCTGATTTTGTGACATATTGGATGACATTTGTTTGGACTGCAAATAGTTCCCATGCGAGGAAACACTTTTCTCATGTGAGATTTCTATTTCACGTGAGACAGGATCTCTCTTCGCGTGAGATTTCATCATTGGCGATGAAATCTTGCATGGCATCATCGTGCACCTCACACGAGCTCATAGAGGGACCCTGTGCGAGGAAACCCTAACCTGCCTGAGGAAACCAATTTCTTGCATGAGGGGTGACCTTGGCCGGTGTGAGGAAACTATTTCCTCATGTGACACTTGACCTAATTGGACGTAAAATCTTTAAAAGCATGCTAAAAGATCTAAAAATTGATAAATATTTGAAATGCAAGATGGATTTTTGATTACTTACAGGTGCGTCATACTTCAGTGGCCGGCTGTGTCATCAGGAGCGCTCGAATCAATGTGTATGCATGAGAATGCTATCAATATTAACCTGGGCCCTCGCCATCTCTAAAGTCAAAAGTGAATAATGATTTGAAAATGACCCCTCCAGGCCTTATATAGCTTTTGACCTAATTTTCAAAAGTGCTCCATTTTCCATGAAAATTGCACCCTTGGCTAAATCGACTGTTCTAAATCCATTTTTCATGATCGAAATCAAAATTTGACACTCCTAAGTAGCTCAAAATCATGTTTTAAAATTTTGGGACCGACATGCTCCAACGCTTGTGCAGTTGACTTCTTGACGTTATTTTCTTGTCAAAATCATCTCTCGTTATTATTTTCTCAACTTCTGCAATCTTTTCATCAAAGTCAACTCTAGTCAATCTTGGTCAAACTTGGTCAACTATGGTCAAACCTAGTCAACAGGACCTTTTGATCACTTTAAATTGATTCTTCCTTCTCTTGATCTATCTTTGAATTCCTCTAGATCTTTGATCTTACTTCTATCTACAATCTTCTAATGTCCACCATCTTTCTATTGTGTCATCTTTCGATTTCGCTCCCAAGGGGGAAAGATGATTGCATCATTGAATATTTTCACATCATTCTTGAATCAGTCTGATTTGAATCAAAAGTCCCCATTGCTAGGGGCATCTCATCACTTGGGGCATATTCAGCATCTCATACCTTATGGTCAAAATTGGATATTCCATGATCTTGAATCTCTAGGGACATCTTCATGCCTCACATCTTGTCATCTATCTTTCTAGGTATCTAAGCAATCTAACTCGGATCCTCAAGGATCAAGCTTCATTCTGGAGATGATTCTTGAAATCCCATTGGGTATTGGGGCAATCTAACCCTAATTACTGAAAGTCATGCTTTGTTCTGAAGATGGCTATCAAAATCTCTTTTCGACTGTTATCTGGGCAAGATAACCCAGATCTCAGAGGGCTAACCTTCTTATTGGGGCAATCTAACCTTGATTCTGGAGATAGTCTTAAATCTTCATCAGCTATCAGTGGACATTGGGGCAATCTAACCTTGATTCTGATCTTCTCTCAATTGGTATTTGGACCGTTGTCTTCCCAATCTAGCTTAGACTTCATAAAATCATGCTTTGTTCGGAAGATGGTTCTGCTTCTCGATCTAATTGGTGTCTTGGCAACCTAACCTAGACTCCTAAAATCTCCATCTGTCACATCAGACTATTCTTTGAATCAACGCGTTGCTCGCACATCAATTCAAAGAGGGGCAAAATGTAATACCCCGAAATTGGCACCTTACAATTCTAATCAATTTTGGTGCATTTTCTCATCATCAAAGTCCTATTGTACTAGGCAAATTCTCCTTCCTAATTGTCTTTAATTGACTTAGTCTCAAACGCAAAAAACCTAAATTTGCATAAATCTTACACCATATTTAATTCCTAAATTTTCAAGATTTATTACCTAAAAATCCCTATGATTAATTAATTAAATTCTAAAGTCCTAAGTGCTTTTAAATTGAATTAATCCCATCCCCCTTAGCTAATACACATCAAGGGAATTAAATATTATTTGGTTATTTGAATGGATTATCCTCACTTGAATTTAATAATTCAAACAATAAGAAAAGCCACCCATGTGGCAATAAGTCATTTATTTAATTAAATAATTCCTTCATATTTGTCTCACCTTCCTCCATGAAGATGAAGAGTCAGCCATTTCTTCCCAAGAAACTCTTCATCCTCTCTTCAGGCTTTTATATATTATGGACATTCTTTCCTTCATTTGGAAATACTTTTTGAATTGTTAGTTACATGATCAGCTATCAGCTGATATTGGGGCAATCTAACCCCGGTTCCAATCTTCTCTCAATTGGTATTTGGACCATTGTCTTCACAATCTAACTTAGACTTTGGAAAATCATGTTTCATTCTGAAGATGGTTCTGCTTCTTAATCTGATCGATGTCTTGGTAACCTAACCTAGACTCCCAAAATCTCCATTTGTCACATCAGACTATTCTTTGAATCAACGCGTTGCTTGCACATCAATTTAAAGAGGGGCAAAATGTAATACCCAAAAATTGGCACCTTACAACTCTAATCAATTTTGGTGCATTTTATCATCATTGAAGTCCTATTGTACTAGGAAAATTCTCCTTCCTAATTCTCTTTAATTGACTTAGCCTCAAATGCTGAAAACCTAAATTTGCATAAATCTTACACCATATTTAATTCCTAAATTTTCAAGATTTATTAACTAAAAATCCCTATGATTAATTAATTTAATTCTAAATTCCTAAGTGCTTTTAAATTAAATTAATCCCACCCCCTTTAGCTAATACACATCAAGGGAATTAAATATTATTTGGTTATTTGGATGGATTATCCTCACTTGAATTTAATAATTCAAACAATAAGAAAAGCCACCCATGTGGCAATAATTTATTTATTTAATTAAATAATTCCTTCATATTTGTCTCACCTTCCTCCATGAAGATGAAGAGTCAAGTGTTTCTTCCCAAGAAACTCTTCATCCTTTCTTCATGCTTTTCTATATTATGGACCTTCTTTCCTTCATTTGGGAGGGCAATTTTTAGAGTACCAAAACTATAGTGAATTATTGTCTCAATTCTCTCATATTTCCAAGCTTTTATTGCATATTTAGTGTAATTGCATTTATCTTAATGGCATTTTGCATCTCAATTTAGCTTGTTTACTTATCAAGTAGCTTAATTTTGTTATCTCTTTCAATTTTCTTAGCTTAAAATTTGCATCTTCATTCCTAGATTACAATTACATCTCTCATATAAAATAGAAGAAATCCTTTAAGAAGGTGGACTTAACAGTCTTATTGTAAATCTTTTAACTGAGTGCACACTTAACAGTGTTGTTAAAATATCTTAACATAGTAGACTTAGAAACTCTAAACATGTTACTCCTAACAGGGTAAGATCATCAGAAGTGATCACACTTGTAGCCTTTACTGGCACCTTCCATTCTGCAGATAGCGAAGCTTTGTGGGTTTCATCCCCACCGCATTTTTTACCTTCTAATAGGGATTTTTTGCATTACCAATTGTTCTGTCATTTTTAACTAAGTTTCATGAATGTTTATATGATTTCTTACATGCACTTATATTTATGTTTTGATATTAAATGCATAAGGTAGAAAAGCAATATGGTCGGTAATGCAAGAAAGGATAACTAAGGTTAATTGATAAAAGTTTAAAGGGTGCCAATTCACCCTCACCTCTCAGTACACACCATTCCATTATTCAAACAATTGGTATTAGAGCTAGATCTCTTATTTGGAAAAGTTTAATCACTTGAGAGAAAAGATCATACAATGGAAAGGCATAAGCTTGATAAGAATATTGAAAATCAGAAGTTGGAGCTATAGATTTTCTGTGAGCAATATAAAGAAGAAAGAAACAAGATGAAAGAATTATTGGTTGAAAGAAAAGCCATGGCATCTCACTACAATGAAACAAAATATCATGAAGAAGAGATACCTGATTTATTTGAGTCATCAGGATCTGCATCTGGTAATACATCTGACACATCAGAAGCAAGCATTACAAGTCTGAACGAAATCAATCAACATCTGACTGAACAAGTAAAGGTACTACAAATCGGTCAAGAGAAACAAATACTAAGAATCATTTATGTTATGAATAATGCTAGACAAGCTAAACAAGAAAGAACATTAGCTATTGATGACAGGAGGAAGATCACTAAAAAGATGCAAGACAAAGAATCTAAAATACAGAGACTAACTAAAAATCACATTGAAATCACCAATCAAATAGTTCTTATGTGTCATGAGGAAACCCGATTGAACATAGAAATTAATGGGAAATTGGAAGCTATTGGTTAATTAAGAGAAGAAAATGAGAAACTAAAACATGAAGCAAGGATTCAGCAACAACATAATGATATGATCAAGAAAGATCAAGAAAGTAAAAAAAGAATGGATGATTTTCTGAATGGACGAAGAAGACTCAACAACAATACCAGTTTAGGGTATACCAAGCATTGAGAATCATCAAACCAATATGATCAAAGGAATGTATACACAAATCCAAGACCAAAGAGGTAGTCATGCAATCACTGTGGAAAACCATGGAACACATCAAATGTTTGGAAGAAGCAAAGAAAAAGGTATTCCTAAATATACTTCTACATTCATAGGTAATTTTTATAACTGTAACAAGAATGGACACAAAGTACATGAATGCATATCTAAGGTAGACCAACCAAAGAAGGAATACTACATGGAAAAATACTGTTCTACTTGCAAAATGCATGGGCACACATCTAATGAATGAAGAAAAAAAAAAGAAAGTATGGAAACCAAGAGAACAAGAAAATCCTTATCAACCAAGAAGAGTCGATAACTCATATGTTTGGGATTACAACACATGGGTAAATTTCATAGCATGTGGTAGATATTGACACATAGCTACAAAATGCATGAGGAAATGGATAAAAAGATTAGGGAACTAGACTAACTCTGGAATGGCATGCTTACACTATCATAAGGTTTGTCATATAAGCAAGGACTATAGAGACCAAGTGACAGAGTCAAGAAATTTTGCAAATGGAAACACTATTGAAGATATCAAGAGAATGAGAAATCAAATGTGGAGGATAGCTTCAAATAATGACAAGGTTGGACCAAGCAATACAGTTTGTGACACCTCATCTAATGGATTACAAAATTCCACCAACCCCACCTAAGAAATACAAGTGTGGAATTGTGCTCTTCAAGACAATATTTTACATTAGTTATAGTATTCATTGATAATATGCCAAATTAGCATGAATGGAGATGCACTATGGTATTACTTGTTATGATTTTGTGAGTCCAATTTTGTTGGTCAATACTTACTGATCATCATTGGTGTACATATGAAAAACAACCAAGTTGTTAAAATAAATTGAGCATTGTCAGTAATGATGTGAAATACAATCAAGTATTCTCTACATACCAAGCACCGTCGATGAACACATGAAAAGTACTACTAAATTGTAACTTATCCCGAGTGTTGCATACTCACCAAGGATAAAAAATTTGGTATGATACCTAAGCGACTTTGTTTCATCGACCAAGTGGTAGCTGAAGCATTTAATGCACAAATTAGGTTATTTTCTATAAATAGGGCAACAAAGACCTCATTCATTCACCAAGAAAAAATGTTAAAATAGAAGAAAAAAGAAGAATGACCAAGAGCGACAAGATTTCAGAATGATTCACAATAGATTCAAAGGCTACTGCAATAGATTTCAACCATCCATAATGAAGATCACGTAAGTACCAAGACTTACCAAGCACACAGTTCATTTGTAGAGAAGCCCTAATTTCACAAAAGATGGAAACTATGTCGTGAGTCTCAACAATCAAGAACACAAAGGAAAAGAAGATCAACCTTATCAAGAGCACAACCTTTGAGGAGCCTAATTACAATTTTTTCCTAGAGGTTTCTTCTCAACCCGATGACTAAGGAGCAGTCTCAAGTATACCTCCTAGGGTTTTACTATTTGAGGATGTCTGAGCATATATCCACTGCAAGGTTGCAGAGATTGGAAATATTGAGATTGAATAATCTTATAAGAAGGTATGCCAGGATGGAGAACTGAAAGATGAACACAAACACATTGAGGTGAAAGGGTTAACCAATTCCCTACTATTCACGACAGAGTTCAAAACTGAGAATATTTTCATAGTACTCAGCCGAGTATAGGATAGGAAAATATGGTTGGATGAACCAAAAATGATCGCAAGGGATGTGATCCATGCAGTGACAAGTTAGCCTATAACCGAGAAGGATAAGGCCCTAAAGTACCCAAAATGAGAAGAAACTGAGAAACTCGCTAAAGTTGAGTGGGATGACAGAGGTTTGAAGGTTAATTCAATCACCGACCTAGAGATGAAATTTGGTGCATATGTGGTTGGATATAAAATATTCCAAGCTAGAAGAATGAACAACATAGCATGTGGAGTAGTTGATAATGAATATAAAATTGTGAATAAGGGACTACAAGTGGACATATCTGAGCTGCTACTAAAGAAACTGGAAGAAAATATAAGAACAATTAGATCTGCCATATCTAATACATGTAAGTTCGGTTCCCTCCTTATATGCATATTCTTCTATTATCAGAAATTCTTTCCTTCTATTGGTAATATCACTTGGGAAACTGACCCATTACTACATAGATGAGGGACTTAATTAAATCATTAGGAGATATCTTCACACTATTAATGGATGGCTACTTTTCCACATTTAAGACTAGGATGGAGAAAAGGATGAGAATTCCTACTCAACTAGTAGAGAAATATAAAGATGAGATATGTTTTATGGTATAAACTGACACCACTCTCATAAAACCTTCACTGCCGAGAACATCATGGGTACCACCACTAGACTATGAGATCAACACTGATCAGGCTACAGAGGCTATTGAATTCTTACTAAATGAACTAGTGGAAAAATTATTGGTAATATTTGGCACATATGAGGAAGACAAGTCTAGAATCAAGACTGACTTAGTAGTGAAGAAGATAGACTAAAAGAAGACAAAAATTGTCAAAACACTTGAAAAGAAACTGTCGGTACATGATGAAGAATCAGAACAACAAGAAGATGTCACCAAGTGATAGTCACCCATCGGTGAAGCTAAAGAGTTAAGTGACTCCAAATCCACTGAATTTGATGTGCCACCTACAAAGAAATCAAAGGTTACAAATGTAACAATTGCATCAAGGACAAGGAGTAAAACCACAAAAGAGGAAGACTCGTCAATAGAAAAGAAACTTACTGTGAGGACTTATTAGAAAAGAAAGTCTCAAACTAAGCAATCGACATCGAGGCAAAGAAGGAAATATATAAGAAGATAAGAAGATAAGGTTGACACTGCTAAAGAAGAAAAAGAGAGAAGACTCCAAACAAAAAAGGCCAAGATACCTAAGACAATTGATGAGATTGTAGAATCAATCATCAATTTAGGCAACATCACACGTCACGATATAATAAACAATGGATAACCTTGTCTCCCGGAGATCAGAATAAGATAGAGGAAGTCATCATCAAGGTGATGATTTCTTACAATTATGTTCCCATACAATTCAATGACAAGATTCCAAAAGAACTCAATGAAAAAATATCAGCAAGATGGACAAATTCCTTGCACACAGAGAAACAAATAAGGGAAAGATCCCTAGTTACAATCATGCTGCCAAGTCAAGAGCCGAAGGAGAATACAAAGAAATTTTTTGCTAAGATGAGAGCATACAAAGTACTATAGGGAAGATTATTAGAAATTGATACATAAAGCAATGTGATTTGGAATGAAATCTTCAATCCACCCAAGAAGATATTAGCTCTAATCGAGACACCTCACATTAAGGAAAAAGAGGCCACACTGAGCCCTGAGCATATCTTTGTCAATGACACTGAGGATGCCAATCCAGTTGATCTCACAAAAGAGGAAAATAAGGCTATATATGTTGTATGTTGAATATTACAATCATTAGGGGAGACATCAGATATCACAATAAAAGATATAACTCAAATTGATTCTAATGATGATCCCAAGAATGATGAAGATATAAGTATTGCCACCTAGAAACCAAAGGAAAAGGAGACAACAGATGTTGCACAAGAAATTATACCAAGTCACTTGCCCTTATTGATACAAGCTATCAATATCATATCTAAAGAAAACAAAAAGACACCCGAGCCTGATGCAAACAAATCGATGGAGAAAGGTGAAGAAGATGAGAATAAACAAGATATAAATGAGGAGAATAAAGGTACAAGTGGAGAGAAAGAACTGAGTGATGCCACTACTGAGGAAACCAAAGAGGTAAACAAGGTTGTAGATAAAGAAAAGGTTGATGTAGAGATGTTTACTACTGACCAACAGGTTAATACCAAGCAGCATACAAAAGGCTCCACACCTCCCACACAATCACCAAAATCAAAAGAAATAGAGAAAGAACTTGTTATAGTACTACATTCCCCTACTTCTGACACCATACCAAATAAGAAGAAGAAGAGTAAAGCTCTGGTCACACTTCAAGAAATCATAGACATACCCGACTGTGATCCAAGGACATTGGATCCTGAGTCCTTGACCAAGTATGGAGAACTTTGCAAAAGGAAGGCAATAAAAGACAAGCTCAAAAAGGAGCACAAGAATACACAAGTACTAGAAACAACAAAGGAAATACAAATGCAAATAGTACCTGACATACAAATTGATCAAAATGCACCAATACCTTATCAACTCTCAACTCTGATCGAGGCAATAACCAATTAGAATGTTGACGCAAAGAACGTCATAGAAGAACAAGCTGAAGAGAAGTACCAATATAAGCTCATCAAGAAGATTACCTAAGAACAAGGTAAAAATTTTTGAACTAGTAAATTAATTAGAACTTCTTATTTCAGAAGTGGTTACCTTAGTTCAAAATTTATCCACATTAGAGAATTTCACTAAAGAGTATAGTGAAAATATCTTAAGGCTAGTGTACAAAGTCTCACAACCGAGGAAAATGCATTCCAATTGAATTATAAGAATATTGTAGAATCTAAATGGTTGAGACTAGAGATACAACAGAATGAAAGAAAAGCTAGAGATGAAGTAACCAAGCTCCAAGCTCTATTTCTACCAAATCTCACATTGCTGCAACAATACATGACTTTGGCAAAGATATTAATGACCACCCCAGAAATGTCAGTTACCAAGAGTATATATGACATGCACACCCAAATCACTTTGGAGCACATGACCCTGGAACACCTCAAGGAGAAATGGGAGAAGCAAATGGTAGATATTAAAAAATCCCATGCCCACATTTTTGACAAATTGTAAGTACTACACCTTTGACATTATTTTCAAAAAAGGGGGAAAATATATGTTATATTGGGGAAAATAAATGTACAAAAAGGCGAAAATCCAAAGGGGGAAAATACAAAAAGGGAAAATGTATATACCTTACAAAGGAAAACATGTACATACACTATACCTAGGCATGCACATAGGGGGATTCATTGACAAGGTAAACACTTGGTCTATATACTGAACATATTAGTTTGTACATATAAGTTTTTGATACTAATGCCAAAGGGGGAGATTGATAATCCTAAAGGATCATAAGTTTTTCATTAGTATACAAGGAAATAGTTTTTGAACCATTGGCTACATGATCACTGAGTGATAACAAACAAACAAGAACATAGGTCACCAAAATAGACAAGTATAGAGGTCACCAAAAATGTCTTAGCACAGTGATCACCAAAATCAATGAACACTGATAGCACTATCACCGACAGACAGTTTAGAGAGTAAACCGAGAGCACAATTCACAGAGTAACCAGACAGACACTTTAAAGAGAAAACCGGGCATAGATTACAGAGCATACCAAGCACTAGTCTATTGAGAGATAGTTTCTATCCCAAGAAAAGGGGATCTAAGATACACATTAGATAAATCACTTAAGTTTTAAATATAGATTTATGCTTAGCTATAAAACCATTTCTTGAGGATCAAGTAAAGTATATGTAATTGTTTTAATCAGTTTAACTTATTGTAAACATGCAAACTAGGAGATCAAGTTCAAGTTGTAAAACTTTGATCTTAGAGTTTTTATTGTAAAGCATGAAACCTAAATAGGTCAAAACCTTTGTATATATAGATTTATAATCAATCAAGAACATGATAATTTTAGCCGCGGCCTAAATCTACTGATCAGATGGAGAGTTTCATGTAGAAGGAAACAAAAGGAATAATTTAGTTATGAAGAACTAGATTCAAGGCTACTGAGCAGAAAAAATGTATTAATCAATCAAAATTAGGTGATACATTATTTTGTGAACTTAATGGATCTATATTCAACAATTCAAGATTGCAAGTTATCAGGTGAACAAGTATTTTTGACTACTCTCTAACAATTGTAGCAAATAGAAGAAATCCTTTAAGAAGGTGGACTTAACAATCTTATTATAAATCTATTAACTGAGTGCACACTTAATAGTGTTGTTAAAATATCTTAACAGTGTAGACTTAACAATTCTAAACATGTTACTCCTAACAGGGTAAGATCATCAGAACTGATCACACTTGTAGCCTTAACTGGCACCTTCCATTCTAGAGATAGTGAAGCTTTTTGGGTTTCATCCCTACTCTGGGTTTTACCTTCTAACTGGGGTTTTTTGAGTTACCTATTCTTGTGTCATGTGTAACTAAGTTTCATGAATGTTTCTATGATTTCTTACATGCACTTATATGTATCTTTTGATATTACATGCATAAGGTAGCCAAGCAATATGGTCATTACTGCAAGAAAGGATAACTAAGGTTAATTGATCAAAGTTTTAAGGGTACTGATTCATGCCTCCCCTCTTAGTACACACCATTCCATTATTCCAACAATTATATCAGATGTGTTTCCATAAATGACAAGTCTTTGAGTGTCTCATCTCACACCAAAAATGTCACTTGCCAATAATTAATACCTATTAGGACCTTGATTAAGACCTTATTGGACCCCTTAAGACCTCTCTCTCTCTCTCTCTCTCTCTCTCTCTCTCTCAAATTAGTTTATTGATTAGTCTCTCTGGCCTTAGCTTGTTTGTAGTTATTTCATCTAGGTCCCCTTAAGATTTTTTTAAGATTTATTTTGTATTATTTTGTTTGAAGCCCAAGTTAAAGCAAAAAATGAGAATGTTATCCTATCTAAAGGGTTGTAGCAAAAAATAAATCATAAAAAAATAGATCATATAATTGAAATGGATGTGGAAAAATTGAGATATTATGCTAATAAACCTACAATATTACGAAGAGGGCATTGAATAAAAATTCTAAGGAAATAATTGCACAATTTGAGAATCTGGATACACTTGATAAAACGCAACTTATCAATTTCACTTCTTAAAGATGAGTTAAAAGAGCCACTAAACCTGTTGGGTGTAGATGCAACTTTGAAAAGACAAGATCGTCTAACATACAAAAAATATTGTTGGAAGTGTTAAGGAAGGTTTTCATTCCATTGGGAAAACAACTATATCTACATTAAGTCCATTTCAAGAAGAATGATATTGACATCTATTTTACATAAAAACATTTCCCAAAAAAGATGAATCTCTTCACTTTCATCTCATATCGGGTATAGTAGGAAGACAATATCACATTATTTGAAAAAGGAGAATCAGTTTGGATGTTATTAAATTGGAAGGTAATTAGGATCTAATATGTAGAGATCCACACTCTGATAGGATTGATGAAATAGTTAGGAACTTGATTAAGAACTTTTGGACTGAACATACTTGTCCTTCACCAAATTCTAGAGATGTTATCAAGCATAGGACTGGCTCTAAGGAATATTTATGGCACACAAAAAATTTGTTAGAAACCACACAACATGAAATGTATCTATAGTTATATAATTCAAATCCCTGCATAAAGATTGGACAAACAATGTTTGAAAGATTAAAACCATATTATGTGAAGATAAATAAATCTTTTGAAACTTGTTGTTGATATCATATTGAATTTGATCTCTACCATAAAGGGTTTTGAAAGATGATAGAAGAAAGTGATGGTTCTCAAAGTGTTTTTCATAAATGCACAAGCTAATTCCTAACATCAATGTTATGTGATAAATCAATTGAACATAAAATATGCGAACTAGATTGCATAACAGGAACTTGTGAAAAATGTGGGAATTTGGATAAATTTTCTTTGATATTTGAAGATACTGACATGATGAGGATGGTAAAATGTAATAGTTACAAGTTGTAAGATCTAAATTTGGAGGGTGTTTGAATGTCCTAGATCTCCTAAATAAGATTTGTATAATGAAGGGAAATCCTATGTCCAAATTCAGGATATTACGTTTAATTATATTGATCATAAGGATGGAAAAGAGCATGTAAAGAATGATGTGATAAGATGCCTACCTCATGACATAGCAGATCTGGAAAAACTCATTTTCTGAGTTCTATAGACTATTTTTGGAAATGCTCATAGTTGATACCAAACTGGAGTACAGAGACGGACAAAACCCATAAATATTTTTCCATTCCGATGTCGTCTTATGAAAAAGGTTTACCCTATACCACTTTTGCCAACAGTGTCTACACAGATCTGAAAGCTTCCCTGTTTGCATAGTCTAAAAGAAATCCAAAAAGGGTATCCAGATCTAGCCTCAGATCCTCTGTCCTGCACCTACAAATATCTGAAAAGGGGGTTTTGGGGTGGCTATATAGGGTTTTGCCTTAGTAAAACCCCCATTTTGGTGGTTTCCACCTCCGCGAATAGCTGAGTATATAGAATGTATATTGTGTGTGTGTCGCTCTTTGGAAAGAGTCTTTTGAACATGTAATATCAAGATCTAAACTTCTAGATTAACAATCCTAACATAACATGGAAATGAGAAAGAAATGCATAGATTTGAATATGATAAAGAAAGCATACCAAGCTCCCAAGGCTAAAGTATTCCTATCAACTCACAATCCGTAATTGCTACCCCATGATAATGTCCTTTGAATGCTTGAGTGTTGAAGATGGTAGATCTAAAAAGAAAGCCTTCTTTCTTCAATGAAGATCTATAATAACTTGTCTTTGAAGAATGCTTTTGATTGAAGATGATGATATTTACTCCTAGCTTGTCCTTCTATATCATCCTCTTACTTGCTTGCCTCATCATTCCATCATGTAATCAACCAATTTCATTTCATGATCAAATGAAGGCAAAAGAGAGTGTTTATATAGAGATTTCAATATAGGTCTCCTAGGGCAGTGTGATGGATCCAAATTCAAATTTCACCTTGAATCATGGTCCAATCACATTTTACAACTAAGGAGAAAACATTTTAATTTGAATATCGGAGAAAACACTTCCGCATCCAAACCTGGAGACCTATTTCAAGTTTCAGTCCCTGATAAACTCCGAATCTAGAAACAGGAACCAACACCTATCAGGGGACAGGGTCAACCTTGGCCCTGTCCTAGGACAGAGTCGACCTCAGCCCTGTCCTGAGTTTTCAGGCAGGTCAGCAGAATGTGATAGAAAGGCTCCCAGGTCAATCGGGGACCTAGGAAGGTGGGCGAATGAGTCAGAGTGTTAAGAAGGCCTAAAATGCCTAGAGAGAGAGTAAGATGAGGCCTAGGAGGACCAATACATAGGTCCTACCTAGAAATAAGAGCCATGGAGAGGAAAAATCTAGGAGGATCCATAAGATCCTAACCCTAATTTCACCTAAACATGTAAAAATGCAAATCTATTATGCAAACATACTAAATGAGGGTGCTAAACTCATCCAAATGGAAGTGCTTCCATTTTAAGATGATACATTTAGCCCCCACTTTAGCTTAGATATGATACTATGTGAATATGCAAGCTAAAGTAAGAAATCATCATAATGTATAAAAAGGATATAGCCAAGTCCTCAATGTGAAGATCCTGCAAGAAACCATTAGTATCCGCAACCTGCAACACACGAGGTTAATGAAAATCCAAATAACACCTAGATCTTACTATGATGATCTTGAGAAGTATATAGAGCCCCTTATGCCCCCCCCCACTAATTCAGCTTACTAATTCATGGAAGGTGAAACAGGGTGATAAGGTGAGTTCTATATACTGAATATGCAAGATGTTGAAAATTCCTTTCCTAAACTAGTTATAAGTTTCCCAAACCTACCCAAACTAATTCAAGAGTTTAGGTATCTGAATCACGATTCCAACACTTCTAACAGAACTGAAAACGGAGCTACCAAACTCAAGTTATGATGAAAAGAGTGAATGTCTATCTAAATGCATATAGAAGGAAAATTTGAGTTTAACCTAAATAATTTGAGATGAAACCCTAGAAAAACCCTAATTTACAGCATATAAATAAGAGAAAGAGATACTTACCTCCTCATTCTTACCATTTATAGAGTTGGAGCAAGGAGATAGGATGCCAAAGAGAGAGGAGTTTCGAGCGAGCCGTATGGAGGTCCTGCGAGAGTGCCTAGCCGGAAGACAACCTTCGCCCAAGGTAAGTGCCTATTTTTAGTATTTTTGATTGAAATTTTAATGTTTTTATAGGGAAGTTCAACCCTGACCCAAGAAGGTTGACCTAGACCTAGTATGGTTGAACCTGACCCTTTAAGGTCGACCCTGTCTGGGAAGGTTCTATCCTTGTTGGGGAGTAGGTCGACCCTAACCCATAAAGGTTGACCCTGACCCCTAAATGTCGACCATGACCCATAAAGGTTGACCCTATCCTAATAAGGTCAACCCTGTCTAGTCCTAGTAGGTTTTGAAGTTAGCTGATTCAGAAGGTCTAATATGGTTCATGTCTGTGTTCGCAGGATCCAGTTCGTCTATGAGAGCATCCCTTCAGAGGGTTACTCTTATCTTTCAGAAGGAGTGTCTCTAAGCTACAGCCAGAGGAGATTCAATTATTGAGAGATGTGGGAATATATTGGGTGGCAGATGTACCATAGCTAAGGCTTCATTGGTTGATGATATTGGCCATGATAGAGAGATGGGATGAGGATACATGCTTGTTTCATCTTCCATCAGGCGAGATCACCATCACCTTGGAGGATGTGTATAGGATCCTGCGGCTTCCAGTCCGAGGTGAGCCCGTCAGACTAAGAGGACCATGGGATTCATCAGAGGTTTTTCTAGATATGGAGTACTATTTGGGATGGGTAGCATAGATGAGGACCTGATCAGATCATATATCATTGGCAGCCATACTAGCAGGTCTGACCCCCTTGGTATGGAGGGTGATGCTTTGTATTGTTGCCTTGGTTGTAGTGCCCAACAAAAAGGGTACAATTTTTCCAGCACCATTTACACATCTCATATGTAGGATGGAGAGTGACAAAGTCATTGTCTCATGGGGCCGTAGCATGTTGGCTCATCTTTGTCATGAGTTGAGTCAGTTGGTGAGATTTCAGCAGGAGAGTCTTACAGTGTGCACATTACTACAGGTATGGATGTTTGAGCACTATGCATGCACACAACCATAAGGTACTCCTATGATGATAGATGTGAGTGCACCAAGAGCCTATGCCTATCCACTGGCAGGTGTCTGGCAGCACAGAGATATCCTCTTTTGGAGGGTATGCTTTGACCATATACCAGGGACTGATGTGATTTGGAGACCATATTGTCAGATGATGGAGTGGCCCGATACCCGATAGTAGTTGAGACACTCATAGTAGTGCAAGCTTCTAGAGGGTCCTACCCAGCATGTCGTGATGCCTTATTATTATGATAGGGTGATGAGGCAGTTTGGTTTGATACAGGGAGTCCCTCATGCAGTACCCCGGTATGCATACTCGGTGAGATACTATCCGAGACCTGGCGCTATACATCAACCGACAGTAGCTAATATCGTGGATAGTGACATAGATGAGATAGAGGATATAGAGGTAGCCCCTGAGCTATCCTATGCTAGTGTGAGCAGAGAGTATATCAGATACTGGAGTTTACAAGGAACCCATCCTATCTTTCCTGATGACTACCTCACAGGTGATCCAAGTCCGGAGAGGAACCACCAAGGAGAGGACATACCAGTAGGAGAGGAGGAGGATCTAAGAGATGAGGAGGAGCCTCCCCTCAAGGGAGATCCCATGGAGGAGGAGAGAGCAGAGGAGAGAGTAGAGGAGAGAGCAGAAGAGATGCCCCCAGACCACAGTACTGGGACTGGTGTTCAGGAAGTCCATGTTACTTCCTTGAGATTACAGCAACCTCCTTGAGTGCATACAGAGACACCACCACCGAGGCCTAGACTGAGGGAATGAGAAGAGAGCATTCATTCCATGCCCCTACCATCAAGATCCTTTAGTGATGCCTAGGTGAGGGATCCAGGTATGACATAGTTGATTAGAATGTTTTTGAATAAAGATTTGGATTAAAATAGAGATTTAAAGAAGTTTTATATTTGAATTTTGCAGGAAGCGTAGCGGAGTGGAGGAGCTTTGTATCTAAGGTTCTGAAGGATACATTCCTATCATACTGAATGCCAACTGGTGAGAGAGATTCCCTTGCAGGATGAAGGGATCTTGGAAGACATGCAGATATCTTCCTATGTGTTCAGTGAGAGTTGAGGATGTGCAAAGAAAGAGAAGAGAAAGTGACGGCCGACCTAGAGAGAGCCTAAGAGTAGATCAAGGAGATGAGCATGTCGAGGAGTCACTCACAGACTACCATTCTGAGATCCTCAGCCTCACATCATAGATCTGAGAGAGCTGGGAGCCACTGAACTTCAGAGCGTAGGGAGAGAGACTGATAGATATGGCACTTGTGCCACATATATACCAAACTCTAAAAATTTTATAAAGAAAAATTTGTTTTCAGAGCAATTAGTTCTACGATTGATTACTTTTACTTTCATTCATGCATAAAACTTAATAAAGGAAAGAAGGAAGAAATTCATGAATGCATTCTAATTTCCATAACTTATAAAATAATTATTTTATAAGGAACACATACATACATAAAGAAAGAAAAGATAAATTAGGGATAATATTGTTTGAGATGCATAATATTAATAGGTTCCCTGAGAGGAACACCATTCATATCAGCAATTTTATAAGCACCCGATGTGAAATCCTCAATTACAACAAAGGGTCCAAGCCAATTTGGACTAAATTTGCCTTTTTCACCTGGTAAAGCATTCACATTTCTTTGGTTCTCATATAGGACTAAATCACCTACCAAAAAATTATGTTCAGTCACCTTATGATTATATTGTTTTTGGAGTGATTTATGATAAGCTTTAATGTGTCCCAAACCATTTATGCGTTGTTCATCTAACATTTCTAATTCTTGTAATCGTTGTTGCTAGAAAGTATCCTTGTCAATGATCCCGTGAAATGAAACAAGTAAAGAAGGTATTTCCTATTCCAAAGGCATGATGGCATCAGTTCCATAAACAAGATTGTAAGGTGAGGTGCCAGTGGCTATACGGACACTAGTCTGATAAGCCCACAAGGCATAGGTAAGTTGTGTATGCCAATCTTTCACATGTTTGTTAACTGTTTTCTTTAATAT
>MU223155.1:3048052-3059486 GCA_018584345.1 Thuja plicata
GACGTGCATAATCACTGTCACTACTACTATTGTATTTAGACTCTGAATGATCAGGTGTCTGAGCACCTTTCTTGTCAAGAACTGTATCAAGTTGTTCTATAAGCACATAATAGTTGTCTATCATGGCCTTAATCCTGTCAAAATATGGGAGATCAGGGTAAAAACCCCCAAAAGCCAACCCATTTCTCTTTATTTGCCTCTCAAGTTTTAACAGCTCCTGAATCCTCAATCTTCTTGTATGAATATCATCTTCATCCAAGAGATTCCTTGTTGCAGCTTCCTCTATGCATTCACAGTGGACATTTGTATTGGGGATTGTAGGAGTATACAATCTCCTTACCCCTACCATAAAACCTTCTGGGTCGATGTATCTATAAGGGGCTGCCCCCATCCTATATCCTTCCAACCATTGACCCACTGCATCAATAGCACCCTTGCCAATTGTGAAGTTAAAAATCCTGAACTGCCTAGGGGTCAAAGTCCCCTTCTTATGTGGAGAAAAATGCTCATTGTCTATCAACAATAGCTGCCATATAAATTCCATTGCTGCCACTGTTGCTGGTACATAATATGGTAATAGATGAGGTGGGTGAATACACCCATATACCCTGATGACTGTGTAATTCTCTTCCAAAAAGAAGTCACCCCAATTATTCTTTCCACCCCAGCTATCTGTATACTCACACGGCCTAAGCAGTTGTATAACTTTTAATGGGATTCGTGTTTTGCTGGTCCCTAAAATCTGTACTATTGGATACACAATCCAATTCTGAAGGGAACAATAATCACATTCCCTAGAAGTGTAATTCCAAACCCTTACCCAAAATTGGATAGGATTTTGTTCTACTTGGTAGAATCTCTGAGGGGTTAAATTATTAACATCCATGATAACAAAATTGAAATGCAAAAGGAGATGCATAAGAATGGAGTAATGTATAAACTTGGGCTCCTTCTCCTTTGGGTTCTTCATTCTCTTCTGGGTTGCAATGAAACCCTCATGCATTTCATCTATGATGTGTTGAATATAATCATGACTAGTATTGGAGTGGACCTCTTTTAGGTCCAACACCATCATCAAAATCCCCGCATCAATCTTCTCTACCTCACCATCTATTCCTAGAACTCTACACATGGCATAGGCAACATACTTGATATAGAAGTGTAGATGCTTATAGTAATAAGGGTTGTTCCTGGACATAGGATATAAATACTTTCTCACTTCCTTTAGCATATGTTTTAGCAACTGGTTCCTAGCCATCCCAGGCTTCAAAGTATACCTCTGTTGCTACTTTGTCATGTCAATTCTGGTAGACACAGTGCTGTATAAGCCGAAGGCTTGCATGAACAAATTTATTTTTAATATCAATAAGGCAGTGCCATCATCCCTCCTGATGGTCTTAGACAAAACATCATAATGATTGGCTAGGTCCAAGAACAAGTCTACATCTATGAAGACATCAGGAAAAATCAACCTGGCTAAACCACAGGTCCAAGGGTTCGACACTGGGATGGCCTTGTCTGAATTCTTGTAAAAATAATTAAAAAGAGAAAAACCTGTTGTTCCTGGAGTGACAGCATCTCGAATATATTGATAGTCATCAATGAGCACATTTGCATTAACCTTTTTATTATGTGTCAAACCAGGATGGAGGCGGAGGAATTCATCTGAATAATTCACTTTTCCCTTTGCCTCGTCCTCCACCCTCTCCCTTTCGCCATTGGTTGAGGCTACAATCACCGCTCTGCTCATGTTTTCAGTGCTTGAATCTCCTCTTCTTTACCGGTATTGAAACAAATCTATCACCGATACTCACAGACTGTCTTGCACACAATTCTGGGAATAATGAACTTATAAATCACAGAAAACTCTGCAAATCTTTGAATTTTACTCTGTTTGGCAACTGACTTCTTTAAGTTTAGAAACTCTGAAAGCAAGGTGAATGTAAATGAACAAGCCATCAACTCATTATAGTAACCATTTAAAGAACATAGCTCATGATTTTTAGAACATCAATTCTATCTTTAATTCCACATACTATGAACATAATTGAAAACCTAGCCGTAGTTTCCTGAGTGTGACAGGAAAATCAAATTTGTAAAACTGAATCCTCGGCAAAACCTTATAAAATTCAAATGAGCTGACATGTCATCCTGGGATTGGCCTACTATCATACATCTCAGCTACCCTTTTTCTGCACAATAATCAAAATTTGAAAGTCTAATTGGCCGCCGAATAATTCATACTGGTATATTTAATACTGGCACCTTTTTATAGAAATTAGCATTAAGCGACAAGGTGACTACACTCATTTTCTCTTTTGCTGATCCCAATCCTTAACCCATGATTTATCTGGAGACATGGCGACTGTACAACTTGCTTACCTTTACTAACCACAGTCAACATTTGGTGACCACGTGATACAAGGAAATCAAAGTCATGAATGGTTATCACTAACCCACGTTATTTTATGAGACTATGCGACTAACTGTTAGTGTTAGCTTCTGCAGTTATTTCTTAGTCGCCAAATGTTATCTTTCTTCTGCCAAACTGCACGACAACCCTTAGTCGCCTGATCGTTGAATGAAAATGTTGAATGCCAAAAACTTTCTGAGACATCGCGACAAAGCATCCTGCCCTTAAAATCATCTTGTGATGTCGCGACATACCCTGGACCGCTGAGTCACGAGGACTTTTCTCTTTAGGAATTTTTATTCTCAGACTTGGCGAATACCATAGGATCTTTCAATGATTTCATTTGACGGCTGTCACTTAATTGCCAAGTAACTTATCATACATTTAAAATATCCTGAGACCCTGCGACTGACAGTTACCCTTAAGTAGTCTCGTAGTTGCTAAATACACTTATACCTTTAAGCGATCATTCTGAAATCCATTTATCTCCTGACAGATGTCTTCTTCTGATTTGAAAGCTGAGTTATCTGGTGACAATCCGATTGTGCTTTATCCCAAACCATAAAAGGATAGTCACCAAGTCTCGAAAGTTTCAACTTAACCGGCCTCTTTTCTGGAGACTGTGTGACTAAAGGCTTTGCATTATACTTAATATTAGACTCATTTAGCGATTATGCAAAAAAAGGTAATCGCGATGTCTCTTAATAAACTCTTAACTGTGGAAAACATCTTGCGACCACCCGACTCACCTATGGGCCCACTGACATATTACTACTCTATTCAAATGATTCAATGATTATGCGACATAAAGAAAATCGTGAAGTCTGGGAAAGAATAGGGAATATTCGTATACTGCATGAGACAACGCGACAAAAGCTAATCGCAGAGTCAAGGATAAAAAGGAATATGCTATTTTAAATTGTGCGACTAAGCGATCAGAATAGAGCTCATGACTTAAGTGAGGCAAAAAGTAACTGAGAAACATAAGAGAACAACACCTTAGGGTTTTTCTTCAAATTTGAACACTGAACAAACTAGGGTTTCAAGTCTTTGAATATTTTCACAGGTTTTAGGCTTGAAAACATGAAAATTTAGAGAGGGAAAACCACAAAACCGAGGGAAAGGAACCAAAACCTGGAATACAACCAACAGACTGAATGCCTATTGCAATTTCTCTCTTAGTCTACAAACTCTTGGGTTTTCTTCCCCTCTTCTTGGGTGTTATTGTATCTTGTGCTTTTTGATTAGGAAATTGGTCAATTGATAAATTTAATATGTGATCATAACTACCTAATTGGATGATTGCTTCTACTTTTTGCATATGTGTCTCAACCTTTTGAGTTGTATCCTCTTTCTCACTACAATTCCCTTTTTCCATATTAGCACTATGAGATAAATCATGTAGCTTATCATGTAGGACAACCTATGAAAATTCCATATCAAATGGATCATTTATAGTATCTTCTCCACCCTGAAGGGTTTATTCCATGTGATAGCCATATCTAGTGAAATCCTGAGGAGACAATAGGTCCATTGGAGGATCATTAGAATTTTCTATGTCTTCCCTGAGAAGTAAAGGTAATATAGCATACTTATTTGTAGATGCCTCAACCCATGCATCTTCCATCATCTATGAGGGATGATTATTGGTGAATCTATATGCATTGAATTGCTCTGACCCGTTGAAAGGATGAGGGACAGTAACTTGTTTATAACTTAAGTTTAGTTTCTTTTCTTCAAAAATATCTCCCTTGTCAACTGTACTTTCATAAATCAATTTGGAAGCCAACTCTATTATCATTTGATCTGAAAGCTACTGAGCTTTTAATTCAACTACAACATTATTTTTGAAGACTTCCTCAATATTTGGCTTATTGACAAGAAAATTTTGGAACATAAAATGTTGGACAAAATTATTCACCTAATGCTTTGAAAGGTCTTGTTTCTTCTAATCTATGACTTATATAGTTCTATAAGTATCATGCAACAAAAGAATAAACCTTAATGCGTAAAAGAAATAGATAGATGTTCTATAAAATTCAGAAATGCTCTTTGAATCTGTTGATGTGTACATGGGGGAAAATCTTGAATCTGTCTGGCTATAACATCACCTTCATCCTAACTGGATCCTTAGTTTTTGCAAAGTGCTGGCTCTGAATTATGATCTTCACATACCAACACTTCTAGTTGTGACCCCTGCTTGCACTGTGTGTTATAATGTCCTAGTGTATGTTGATGTTTGTGCACAATATCCTCCTTCTGCAGAACAATACTTTTCTCCCAAACACCCCATTTGGATTTGAGAATAAACTATTTTGGAAAACCCTTTAATGGGTCAATGAGTACAAAAACCCTAACTTCTTGGTGTGGAAGCTCAAAAGGAAAGAGAGCATGCATTTGAACATGCCAATTTGGTTAGAAATAGTTTCTACAATTTCTATGGCTCTATATTCCAAAGGCATAAGTGGTAATGCAATCCAGTGGGGAAATAAAATGCAAGCATTGTTATCAGTTTTTAAATTTGGAGTCCAAACTGAAGTAAATAGACCCAATACTTTACATAACCATGCTTTATGTGTGTGTATAACATATCTTTCAACCCAACCCAAGATTGATAATCCCAAGCCCTAATATCTGAAAAAGGAAATGTATTACTATAAAACTTACCAATAAGAGTAGAGCATTGAAGAAGTCAACATGATCCTACAGCATGAGCTCTGGGAAGGTGATATTGATCATGTCTTTAGGCTCATGTTCAGGAGAAACCATTGCTTGTATGTTAGGCTCAGACGGAGCCTTATTTTTCTTCGCTTGCCAGATTTGTTTGGGAGTTTTTGGATTGAAAGGCGCTCTAGTGTTCTTAGCATGAGGAGTAACTACTCTTATGGCACCATTAAAGTGTAGGTTTCCCTTATCAGACTCATGCAAATCCACCAAAGAAGCCTTTGGCTATCCAATATTCACTAGAGATCTAGGAGGGGTTCCTTCACATATATCAAAAATCAGTTGTTTCTGTCTAATCCGTAAGTCACCATGCCTTGCACGCCTCTAAAGAGGGCCTATCTTGTTGAATGCGGGATGAGAAACTTTAAATATTTTTTCCCATACAGACATATTTTTGAAATATGTTGGCTGTGAAATAGATCATGGTAGGTTTTGAGTGACTCTTGGCATATTGGTTGCCTGTCTTGATGATTTGCCCTACTCATAACTTGAAAAACCATTGAATTTAGGAGGATCTGTCAGGCGGCTTGAAATATCCCCTTTCTGTACAAGTTTTGGGTTACCCTTCAACACATATGTTGAGAGAAGATCTACTTTAAAATGAAATTTAGGGTTAACAAAGAAGGGCTTCGCAGGCTATACTATATCTTTCCCTCTAAATATATTGATTTCATCAAACTTGTTTATATTGACATTCGTAGCCTTTTGGATGGTTTTCTGCACAAATGAACAAGTTTGAAAGCCCTTGATCTTAGGATTATGTTCTCATTTTTGGGCAGGCTATACCACTGGAGGTCATTGAAAAAGTTTTGAAAAAGCTTGGAGAAAATGTGGCTTTCTCCTGAACTGATTTGTGTCAGAGTGTCGTTTACAATTGTAGTAATGTGCCTGGTTACCTTGCTCCTGGCTTATATTGTTATGTTGATCCCTAGGCAATCTTTGCACCTGCAACTACTCATGATTCCCTCTCTGTGCCCTCGCTCATACGTGCTCCATCTTGGATGGATTTGCAGTATCTTCTTCCTCAATTTTAATACAAATGATGAAGTTTAAGATGAAAGCTATGACAATATTACATTGTGTTCTACCTATTATGACCTTATTTTAGGTTTGATCAAAATTGGTACGTATATTTTTAGGTTTGATAATCTCAATTTCCATAAATTTAATGAGGGTGTACACTCCTATTTACCATTAAATATAGATATGTATATATATTAAATTACACTTGAAGTCTCTTTAATTTAAATTTATAGGTTGTTAAAAATATATTTTGTAAGACATGTTTTTGCAGTAATAGAAGAGCCTAGAAATGTAGAAGGTGTTACTATTTATTATGTTGAACTAAGGAGCAGAAAATAGTGAAAAAAGCGATGAAAATATGTTTCCCACATGTTATAGTAGTGTATTTATGTTTAATTTATTATAATTGAGATAAATTACAATGGAATTTTGTGTGTCTATAGTAAATTTATCTTTGTTGTTTCTTATCTATGCATGTTTAGTTGTTGTGCAAGGAACATATTTGAAGAAATTATAATTAATTAAACATGGTATTCACTTTATTTATTATAAACCTAACAAGGTTTATCAATATAGCTACCTTGTAATTGTCACTACCCTATCTCTTCATCCAATTGCAAGATGTGGCATTCATAAGTAGAGACTTGATACTGATGATCATGAGAGTATATTTTCTGTTACCAATAGCGAGCCGAACCACTTGATGTGGCATAGAAATAATGTATATACATGTTTGGAAAATGTGTGAATTTTGGTTGAAAATTTTGACATAGAGATAAATTTGAATTAAGTAAACTATTGCATTTTATGATCTGGACTAAATCTGTCCTAGACATGTGTTAAGGGGATGATTTAATGCTTATCTCAATTTTAACGTAGGCATGATATTTGAATTCTTTATTTGTATACTTGATTAAATATGATATGTCTTAAGGGGATGATTTAATACTTATCTCAATTTGAATGTATGCATGATATTAATACTATTTCAATTTGAGTCTACATTGCACGTCTTAAGGGGATGATTTAATACTTATCTCAATTTGAATATATGTATGATATTGCAATGATTTGTTTGTATAGTTGATTAATTAGGACATGTATTAAGGGGATGCTTTAATAGTTATTTCAATTTGAATGCATGTGTGATAATTAATACTTATTTGAATTTGAATGTACATTTCACGTCTTAAGGGGATGATTTAATACTTATCTCAAATTGAATGTATCAGTGATATTAATACTTATCTCAATTTGAATGTATATCTTAAGGAGGTGGTTTATTAAGTATATCAATTAATGTATATGCATTATATTGCAACACTTTGTTTTCATAGTTGATTAATTAGGAAACATCTTAAGGGGGACCTAGATGAATTAATTACATGATGTTAAAGATATATAAATTAGATCATTAAACATAGATCATGTATATCATGTCAAACATCAATCATATATAAGATATAGCTCCTAGATCATCAAACATATAAATTACATGTAGATCATAAAATAATAGATCAAGTATTTAATTGAAAAATAAAACAGATCAATTATATAACATGTCAATCATCAAACATATCTATCAAAATTTTATAGATCAAATAATATCAAATGTAACATGTCAATCATAAAAACATAGATCAAAAGTCTACATATCAAATAATATCAAATGTATCATGTTAATAATAAAAAATAGACCAAAAGTATACAAATAAAATAATATCAAATGTAACATGTCAATCAGAACTAGAGTCTATAGATGAAATATAACATCAAATAGATAATGTGTATATATTAAAACATATAAATTGTCTCGAGAACAAAGATGAAAGTGTCTATGTAGTAGCTAGATGGATTGAAAAGCTAGGACTCATCATGAAGACTTCTCACTAAGTGGTCCCCAGAGTGACTATCATGTTGTGAAGGATGTCCCAAGCCCTATACAAATAAAGTGATATAAATTACATGTATCTAAGAAATTAATATTTATAAAGTGATATAAATTATACTTGTACATATCAATAAATATAAAACTTACCTATCAACTACTGATGTCATCATCAAGTGAGTCCCAACAACATACATGATCAAACCTCAATGATGGAGCAAAAGGAGGCATCTCACCCTAGAAAAAAATTATATATATATAATACACATATATCATATCAATCGAATTAAAGAAAAAGTAAATTTACATGCTATGAAAGTTTGCAAATTTAGTTTGTAATATTAAAAATAAGATTTACCAATGTAGATGGTGGCACCTAATAATACTTAGAATCCCTATCCTCGATCGTGTCAACCAAGAAATCAATATTTTGTTGTGCCTAGTCTAGGCTCAACTCTACATCTGCAACATGATTAGTGGACACATGTCCCACTAATGATGAATGCACCAGATTGACCAAACAGGATGACATGGAAGTTGAATCATCATGTGTCAAAAAATCTATGTACCCCGCAGTCGTCATGCTAAATTCAACATCCTCAAGGAAAACATTAGAGGAATGGTGTGCTGCACTCACTTAAGGGTTTGTATGTTGTGCCTCTCCCTATGTCGTAATAGAGTGGTCAATAGATGGATCATCATGGTAACTACCACTATTGCCATGGTCTTTGTGATGAGAAGGATGTGGCCGAGCGTATATGATATCATGGTTTGGTTCTATAAATGCTTAAGCATCTAGAAGATCCTCATCCCAATTAATCAATGTAACATGTTCCATCTCTCCTATGAGTCCCTCTAGGATGGAAATTGAAGGGATACCCACTACACTATAGATGTCATCTAATGTCCTGCTAGAGGATGCTCCAAGTGAGGATCTAGAGTTTTTTCAACACATCAAATACTACTTAACCTGATCACTATATATGGATATGGAAGTTGTTGTATTGTCCCCAACTTTAAAAGGGACTCTATGTAGTATGTTTTTCTGGGAGTGGAGCATATGGTGGCATAGGATTCAGAACTATTGAATTGTAGAAGGGAATTGTATCAGTGAAGGAATTCTCTTGTAAAATCCATTATGGATAGCCCTTGGGAAGTCTCGTTACTAGATATAACATTTGATGGAAACGAAAAAGATATCTCTTCTAGCACTTTAGCAGATGAAGAAATGGTGGGAAATGTGGAGGATTCTTTAGGGAAAAATTATTCATGGGAGGTAGATGTGTCATTGATCTGATTATATTTGAATGTGCCATTACTAGACATGGGTAGTTGATTTTGATTTTTTTGAACAATAAAATGATGTTTTTCAACCAATTTTTGATGAAAATGTTAGAAAGGACTAGATTGGAATTGTTTATCCTTGGGTTTTTTTTGGGTGATTCCATATTGATATTTTAATGTTGTAATTCATTTATTGATTGAACATGTGGTATAATAGGTTTTTACTGATTATGTTTGATTGATGTCCAATGGATGACATGTTTAAAATTGTGTTTAATTGGGAAATCTTTGGTGGTAGATTTGAGTAAATCAAAGGATGTTCATTGACATTTGATGTAATTGAAGGAATATAACCAATAGGGTAGGCATATAATCTCTCTATGGTGTAATACTTTGGTTGAGGTTGAATTTGAAAATTGTTTAGTTGAGTTTGCAGGTCTTGCATTTGTTGCATGAGGATATCATTTTTCTGTTATTCATATGCCAACTTGGGGAAACTTTCTGAATAGATAAAAGGGTCTCTATCATCATAGTAGTTTGGTTCTTTTTCTTCTTCATATGGGGAAATGGATTGAAGTGCATGTCATATAAGTTATTCTTTTTTTGAGATCTGGTTAAGATTCACCAACCAAAAGGTATCAAAGAGACATCTTGTGATTTATTTGAAGTGTTCAGAGTGTAATCCAAAATACTATTGCACTGATTCCAAGATTAAAGTGTGTCTTTATAATTGAAGTCTAATAGAGAAACACATGTCTCTATTATTAAGAATTATTGATTTTGATGTTTGATTTCTTGGTTCTGAGGACCTGTAATCCTTGATGGAAAACTTCAAAAATTAAAGATAAAGACTGTTGACAACACTTGCAAATATAAGACTTAAATTTAAATAAATAGATCACCAAAAATAGCACACACTTCAAACAATTGATTTATCCTAGAATCTACACATTTAGTGTATCTTCTCGATATTTTCCCTAGGGCTGGCACAAAGAAAATTATTTAATCAAGATACCTATGGTAAATTTTGCATTCAATGGATTAAAAAGGTAAGCTTTCTACTTAACCAAGTTTTAGACAGGATCACGTTCAGAAATATTTGAGTCTATCCCCCATTATAGATGCCTCCCACATGCATAAAAATATAATTTTGTGTAATCATGAAGAACTACTAGAGGAGTTATGATTCTCAATCCTTTCTATCACTCACATCATTTAGGATGAATGCATTTTATTTCACAGTGGGAAATATCGTGAAGGCAAGCCTACTATGGATCAAAATTGAAAATGCACTACTTGAAAGAAAAAATAAAGATAGGTATGGTATTTGGATAACCCTGGAAAATTTGAGAGCATATCGCTATTTTCTTTATTCTCCAAACACAATAGACATGGTGTTCATTTTTAGACCTTTAATCTAATGGAACTCCACAATATTTGGCATTCTAATAACCTTAAGAAAGGCGAGACCATCGGCCTACTAGCTTTATTCACAAATAATGAGATCTCCATGATAAACTATAATTGATTGAATGTTTGAAGATGAAAAAGTCTATGATCATCGAGCTGTAGAAAGTTAATGCATGACATTAAATCAGTTAATGTATTGTATTTTCATTGATGTCAACTTAATATGGTATGATTTCTCATACTCATATTATCACAACACTTAAAGATCTGAAAAGACAATTTTTTTTGTTGGTAATCATGTACACCGAGTGAGAGTAAACCTTGATGGACATTGAAACCCAAGCACAAAAGTTCACAATGCTACCCGATGGATAGGGTTACCCAAGAAAGTGATACCCATGAAGGCATTACCGAGCTAACTATAGTTGTCACCAAACCTAACTAAAGTTGATGCCCGAACTATCTCTGTAACCACCTGAATTTGGTCTGTCGCAACTATGGACCCTATTTGCCCTAAGTGTGATCATACCCTCGATTTATGTCCAAACGACCCTGTTACTGCTTAGCATATTTCTTTTAATCAATTTAATGTCCTAGGTGATTTTTATCACTGATTTATATTAACTATTATAGCCATACAATTCAAATCAATTTCGACCAATCAAATCAAATCAAAATCAAACATGGCTATA
>MU223155.1:3069577-3080770 GCA_018584345.1 Thuja plicata
GTTAGAAGGCAATAGGCCGATATTAGTGGTTTTTGAATGTTTTATCTAACCATTTATACTAATGCAATGACCTATTGAGTGTTTGTGTTGATCTAACAGGTACCCAAATACACACACACAATCTCTAGTGGTCACCGAGCACAAATGAAGTGTTAACCGATGAGAACTAAGGTTAGGAAAATGAAAAAAACAACATAGCTAGTAGGAGCTAAAGATAGAGTTAACTGATTGTTTACTTTGTTTTCATTGATCAGTTAAAAGCTAAAGATAAGAAGTAGATTTAAATCATGTTTTATTCTAGAAAAAAAGGAGAGATTTGTGGAATAAAGATAAAGAAAGCATGGCGAGCTTTACAGATCAAGAAGTGATCAATGAAGAAAATAAGAAGGAAAAGAACGATGAAATCATGTCTATATAAAGAGACAAGTAATTCATAAGAAATGGGGGAAGAAAGAGGAATGGTGAAGAGAATTGTGGTGAAGATAATTATGGTGAAGATAGAAGTATTCATACATACATGATCATACAAGCTGAAGAAAAGAGCTCAAGATTTTTGCAGACACCGAACAAGAGAGAAGCAACATCATTCACCGAGAAGAAAGAAGTGGAGAAAAGGAATTGAAGAGAACATTTATCAGAAAGGTATTATGAGATTACAATAGATATGAATATCTGAAAAGATTAAGTTATATTTATGAACATATCATATACTGATTCAGTTTAACCAATGATTCAGAAAATCTCTTAATCAAGTAGGATTTAACCATACTTTATATATTGAGATACATCCCAAGGAGTATCAAAAGGTTTTCATGTTAACAACATAGTGAATGCAAGGTAAAGTGATAAGCTATTAGTTTTAAATCCTCTAACAAGGTCGCACTTAACAGTGTGTTTGTAACCTTTAACAGAGTTGGCTCTTCACCGATCTCACTTCAGAAGAGTGAGAATTTTGGGTTACTGGTCCCAAGTGGTTTTTCCCTTAATACAGTTTCCACATTAAAAATCCACATGTCAAATGTCTATATGGTTCATTGCTTTGATGTTTTTCTTTATGCATTACTAAAAAAGGATTTATCGGTAAGCACTAAGTTATTTACTATATTTTGGTAAAGGCCCACTGTTATTCGGTAAAGCTTAAGAAAAGGATAAATAGTATAATCCAACCAATAGTTATTTGATAAGATTATTTAAAGGCATACGTCTTGTAGGACTGAAGATAACTAGAGGTCTATATTTTTGGTATAAATTTTTGGATTGAATTATTGGATTAATTTTAGAGGCCACTGATTCACCCCCTGCCCCTCCCCCCTCTTAGTTGTTCTAACAATTGGTATCAGAGCTTGTGTGCTTAGAAAGGAAGTTTAAAGACTCAAGCTAAAGATCACAAGATGAGAAAAAGGGATGTGCCTAAGTTGAACAAGGACAACTTTACATCATGGAAAGCAAGATAAGACTCCACCTATCAGGTACTGGAAATGATGTCACTCAATACTTAGGTACTAAATTTGTGTTACCTACTGGACCTTCGACAATTGATCAATTGTGAGAAAAGCATGAACACAATTCTATGATGATAGAAATTGCTTCCTCACTCTATGATGCTGAATTTGAAGATGTCAAATCATACACCACTACAAAGAAAATGTGTGAAAAATTGAAGTTAGTACATGGAGGATATAAGAATGTGCTAAGGGGTAAGGAAGAAAGCCTAAGAGGAAACTTTGATGAACTAAGAGTGAAAGAAGGAGAAAACATCACTCAGTACAGTAGCTGAATCAAAGAGGTTGTAAATGCTATCCGAGGAGTAGCAAGTGTACTTGAAGAAGAAATAGTGGTAAGTAAAATTATCATAACCTTATTGTCTATTTATGCTATTATAGTATCTTCTATACAAGAAATGAGAGCAGTAGAAAATAACAATTTTACTCTAAATAGTTTAATTGGTAGACTTATTTCATTTGAGATGAATAACTTTGACAACAGTGTCTTACCAACTATTTAACATGCATTCAAATATTCTTTGAAAATAAGTAAATCAAGTCATAAAAATACTATGAGAAATGATTGTGAAAGTGATAGTGATCAACAAGAACCTAATAAGATTGAAGCACTAATGGCTAGAATATTGAAGAGAGGAAAAGGTATATACAAAGGTAAATTACCATTGGTATATTTTAACTGTAAAGAGATTGGACACTTTGTTGCTAGATGTCCTAACAAAAGAAATAATCACAAAAGTAGTGACATAAATTATGAAAAGAAGTTTGATAGAGGTGATGACCGAGATTACTGAAGTAACCAACAATCTGACAGAAGAGATAAACGAGACTAAAAGGACAAAGGAAAGAAATCTTGTTACCTCACTAAGAAAAAAACTTGAAATACTGACACTAAATCTGATGAAGATATTGAGGTGGTATTTTTTGCTATGAAGGATGATTCAGACAAAGAAGAAATGTATTTTGAGACTGCACTCATATCTAAGGTTAGTAAGAATAATGTTTGGATTATTGATAGTGGTTGTACTCACCACATGACTGGAGATAAGAAATTTTTTGAAACTTTTGAATATTATAATGGTGGATTAGTAAGAATGGGTAATGACTCACTTTTTCTGGTTCAGGGTAAAAGAACCATAATGTTGAATAATATGATCAGTTGTGAAAATACATTTAGGGTGAAAGGACTTAGCTAAAATCTATTGAGTGTTTCACAGCTAAATAACACAGGACACCGAGTTGCATTTGAATACAAAAAAGGCAAAGATCTTTAATGAATCAGGAAGGTTGATTGGAATTGGTGAAAAGACAAAAGTAACATATTCTATCTTGATGATATTAACACTACTTGTTTAATGGCTAGAAACGAAGACATATGGTTGTGGCGTAAAAGGTTATGTCATGTGAATTTTGACAACATGATTAGGATAAGAAATAAAAGGAAAGTAAGAGATTTACTGAGCATGTCAAAACCCAACCATGTCATGTGTAAGAATTGTCAAAAAGGTAAAATGACAAAGTCTAGTTTCAAGAGAAACACCTACACATTTAATGTTATTCTAGAATTAGTCCATACTGACCTATGTGGGCCAATGAGAACAAAGAGCTACTATGGTGATAGATACTTCATTCTCCTTTTTTATGATTATTCTAGAATGATGACTATTATGTTCTTAAAAGAGAAATCAGAAGCATTCAAGATGTTTAAATGGTATAAACCTATAGTTGAAAAACAAAGTGGAAAGGAACTAAAATGTGTAAGATCATATAGAGGAGAATTTATTTCTAATGAATTCACTAGATTTTGTAATGAGCATGGAATTCAAAGACAAGTTTCTGCACCAAGAATACCATAGTAGAATGGGATTTTTGAGAGAAGGAATAGACTAATCATTGATTGTGCCAGAACATTGATGATCGAGAAAAGCATCACACAAATATTCTGGAGAGAAGCTGTCAGTACTATTGTCTACATATTAAACAAAGTTCAATTGAAGAAAGACACCAATAAGACACCTTATGAGCTATGGTATGGATACACACCAAATGTAAGTTACTTCATAAATTTTGGAAGTGAATGATATATTTTAAAAGATGATAGAAATGGAAACCTTGACTCCAAAGGTGATGAAGGAGTATTTAATTGGTATTCTACCAGAAGCAAGGCTTATAAATGTCTTAACAAATTATCTAACAAAATCATTGAAAGTTTAAATGTCAAAGTAGATGAATTTTCTGAGAAAAATGATGAGGAAAGTAGAAAGGAAACAAAAGAATACAACAGGTTTGTCTATGGTGAAGAACTTGACACTCTTCCTGAGAAATAGTGTATCTCTCCCGAGCAAAAGAACAATGCACCCGATCGTCAGGCTGCAAACACCAAAAATCAAGAAATTGCTCACAATGATGTACCGAGTGATGGAGATCAAAATGAAGGTCAAGATGATGAACAAAGAGCTAAACTAGTACTTTCCAAGTATGTTAGAAGACACCATCCACAAAACAAAATCATAAGAGACAAAAAGGCTTCAATGAGAAGAAGAAGTAAGTCATTGAACACTAGATGTTTAATTTATGATTTTGAGGCTAAATCTATCAATACTGCACTTGAAAATAAAGAATGGGTCAGTGGTATGAATGAAGAAAATGAGCAGATTGAAAAGAAAAAAACATGGACATTGGTACCTAGACCAGATGACAAAAATGTCATTGGTACCAAATGGGTATTCAGAAACAAACTGAATGAGAATGGAGAAGTCACAAGGAACAAATAAAGATTAGTATGCAAAGCGTATGCACAAGAAGAAGGTATTGACTATGGAGAAACCTTTACACCTATTGCTAGACTAGAAGGAATAAGAATTCTACTTTCTTATGCTACATTCAAATGATTCAAGGTATACCAAATGGATGCCAAATATGTATTCCTAAATGGAATACTAGAAGAAGAGGTATACATTGAACAACCAGAAGGGTTTGTTGATCCTAACAAGAGAAACATGGTTTGTAGACTACACAAAGCCTTGTATGGAATGAAACAAGCACTGAGAGCATGGTATGCAATAATTCACTCCTATCTCATAAATATTTGATTTGTAAGAACAAGTGAAAATAATAATCTATATTTAAAAGAGGATATTGATCATAACATCTTGATTGCTGAAATATTTTTTGATGATATAATATTTGGAGGAAATGATATGTTATGTAAATTATTTGCTGATGAAATGAGAAAAGAGTTTGAAATGTCAATGTTTGGGGAGATTAAATTATTTCTTGGTCCATAGATTCTTCAACATGATGCAGGCATATACATAACACAATCCAAATACATCAAGGAAGTGTTGAAGATATTCAAGATGGAAGATTCCAAACCAATTGGAACACCTATGGAAACAGGATGCAAGCTGACAAAAGAAGACAAGTCAACCGAGGTAAATTAGACCCTATATAGATCTATGATTGGAAAACTAATCTATGTTGTACATACTAGACCAATATAGCACATGAAGTTGGAATAGTTGCAAGATTCTATGCTAATCTCAAGGAATCACACATGACTGTTGTTAAAAGAATTCTGAGATATCTAAAGAATATCGAAGGCTATGGTTTGTGGTGTAAAAGAGAAGGCAAATTTGAGCTTCAAGTCTATACATATGCTGATTGGGCTTGAAACTTAGATGATATAAAGAGCACAGTAGGAGGAGCATTCTTTATGGGTGACAAAATTGTCACATGGATAAGTAAGAAGCAAGGATGCATATCACAATCTACTACAGAAGTAGAATATGTGGTTGTTTCTGCAAATTGCTCTAACATTTCTTAGATCAAACAATTACTGAAAGATATGAATATGAAAATTCTTGAACCAATAACTATCTATTGTGATAATACAAGTACTATCAACATTTCAAAGAACCCTATCATTCATGCTAAGACAAATCGTATTGTTATTAAGTATCATTACTTAAGGGAACAAGTACAAGAGAAATAAGTGATATTGGAATATGTACAATCCAAGCAACAATTAGTAGACATATTCACAAAGCCATTGCCTAAAGATACATTTGAGTACCTGGGGAAGAGACTAGGTGTCTGACCCTTGTCTACTGGTTACTAAGTTGAATAGAAGGTTGCATCAGCCTATACAGTATCAGAAGATTAATCATGTTGATGCAAGAAAAGAGATGAAGTGAAAAGATATATCAGTACACAAGAAGGAACTTCTCTGCACCAAACACCAGAGTTATTATATTGTTGATGGAGAGGAAATTCAAGGAATATATTAAAAAAAAGGGAAGATATAGTTTGGCATTCTTGTCAAGGGGAGAGATGTACTTATGGAGAAATGGACTAAATATTGAGAGAAGTATTAAATGAAATATATTTTTGTCAAAGAGAAAATAACTATCCATCAAGGAGAGGAACAATCAAAGGGGGAGAAAACATAAGAGAAAGATTCAAAGAAACATCCATCTAAGAGATAGAGAATTGGAAAACTTAACACTGCATATCTATCCAGAAAAGGGAGGAGAGATTCTACAACAAAGAAAGAGACAAAATCAGAAGTTGCTACATCTATCCAGTAAAGGAAATGAAGAATGAAGAAATTACTTTGCAAGAGTCAAATCTAAGCTAGAAGAGCTTACTGAGAGTTAGACATTATATTGGTTATATAACAATAAGTTTGGTAGAGATTGATGAAGTACAACTTATATATTTCATATTGTATTAGTAGCATGTAGTATGTTTCCATCACTGCCAAAGGGAGAGATTGATGAACTATGACTGATTGAATATTTGAAGATGACAAATTTAATGATCACCGAGTTGCAGAAAGTTAATGCAAGACATTAAATTAGTTAATATATTATATTGTCATTGATGTCAACTTAATATGGTATGATTTTTCATACTCATATTGTCACATCACTTAAATATCTAAAAAGACAATGTTTTTATCATTGGTAATCATGTACACCAAGTGACAGTATACCTTGACAGACAGTGAACCCTGAGCACAGAAGTTCATAGTGTTACCCAAGCAAGTGATATCTGAGAAAGAATTACCAAGCTAACTGCAGTTGTCATTGAACAGAACTGATGTTGATGCACAAGTTATCTATAGTAGTCACTGAGCACAACTAAAGTGTTGACCGACAAGAACTAAAGTTAGGAAAATGACAAAACAACTTAGCTGGTAGGAGCTAAAGATAGAGTTAACTGATTATTTACTTTTTTCATCAATCAGTTAAAAGCTAAAGATAAGAAGGAGATTTAAAGCATGTTTTATTCTAGAAAAGGAGAGATTTGTGGAATAAAGCTAAAGCAAGCATGACAAGATTTACGGATCAAGAAGTGATCAATGAAGAAAACAAGAAGGAAAATAATGATGAAATCATGTCTATATAAAGAGAAAATAAATTCATAAGAAATGGGGGAAGAAAGAGGAATGCTGAAGAGAATTCTGGTGAAGATAGAAGTCTTCATACATACCTGATCATACAAGCTAAAGAACAAAGCTAAAGAATTATGTAGACACCGAGCAACAGAGAAGCAATAACATTCACTGAGTAGAAAGAAGTGGAGCAAAGGAATTGAAGAGAAAATTGATCATAAAGGTATTACAAGATTACAATAGATCTAAATATCTCCAAAGATTAAGTTGTATTTATGAACAGATCATATACTAATTCAGTTTAACCATTGATTCAGAAAATCTCTTAACCGAGTAGGATTTAACCATGATTTATATATTGAGATACATCCCAAGGAGTATCAAAATGTTTTCATATTTACAACATAGTGAATACAAGTTCAAGTGATAAACTACTAGTTTTAAATTCTCTAACAAGGTCGAACATAGCAGTGTGTTTCTAACCTTTAACATGGTTGGCTCTTCACCGAGCTCACTTAAAAAGAGTGAAAATTTTGGGTTACCAGTCCCAAGTGGTTTTTCCCTTAACAAGGTTTTCACGTTAAAAATGCACGTGTAAAATGTGTATATGGTTCATTTCTTTGATTTTTTTCTTTGCACATTACTTAAACAGGATTGATCAGTAAACACTAAGTTATTTACTATATTTTGGTAAAGGATAGATTGCTATTAGGTAAAGCTTAAGAAAAAGGATAAACAGTATAATCTGAGCAGTATTTATTTGATAAGATTATTTAAAGGCATACAACTTGTAGGAATGAAGATAACTAGAGGTTTATATTTGTGGTTTAAAGTTCTAGATGGAATTATTGGATTAATTTTTGAGGCCACTGATTCACCCCCCCTCTCAGTTATTCTAACACTCCCTAATTAAGCTATATGTTTAAACTAAAATTTTCTACAGTAAGATTGAAAGGCACATGAAAGATAAAAATATTGTAGTGTGCACGTTATTTGATGTTATGTACATTTTTATATACTTTTACCTTCAAAAATTCTTCAGCTCCTTAGTATCTACAACAATTGCCATAAGTGTTACTCTAACACAAAAATATCCAAGGTAAAGAAAAATTGAAATGGTTAGAAAATCTAAAATTTACCAAGGATGAACATACAAATCAATTTAAATTGGAAGAAGTGAACCTTGATTTTTTTCTATGCTTTTGACCTAAACTTAAAGATGCAATTTTTTGATATATTTATGACCCACAAATATAGAAATGGAAATACATAACCCCTACAAAAAATTAGTAAGCTTTCCAAAAGTGCAATCATTTTTAAAAACTGCCTCCATTTGTGCCCTAGGAACCCTATTTGTCAAAACATGCTATATTTCAAAGATCTATTTATTTTGGCTATTAATTGTCATCAAAATTAAAAACACAGAAACTAGACTCCATTTATATGTTTAAGATCTTTCTAGAAATGTAATTTTTTCTAACAATTTGTTGATTTTCACTTAGAATTAATTTTTTATGAAACATCATAAAAATGTTATAAATCACAAAACATTGATCTGAAAAATCTAATTTTTGGCATGTAGCCTTTTGATACTATCTTCAACTTGCTGTAAAAATTTCATTAACAAATTTTGATCTGTTAAGGAGATATGACCAATCTTTGAAAACTTGCATGCAATAATAAATCAGCAAAAACCCTGCATGCAAAGATAGATGAAAAAATTATTATAGTTTTAGCATGTTCACCAAAAAATATAGGCCTAAATCTGCACACTCCAAACAAGGGGGTTAGTAGTACCAATTGAAATGCAATAAATTGAACAACTACTAGGAATGAGCCTATTAAAAAAAGTTACGAATAATAAAAAAGTGCAAACTCAATATATGAAGCTTCTATTGCTTCTCTCTTCTTCTCTTGAAACATTTCTTTGAATGGTTCTCAAAGTTGATATTGACAACACTTTGACTCGGAAGATTCAAGAAATTGTGATTAAATAATTGATGTATTGATCGCAATTAGCTCCAAAAACATGCATAAATATTATGCTCTAAAAATGGAGATGCTTCAAATGGGTTTGAAGAGGGTTTATATAGACATTTCATATTGATCAATGATTGAGATTAAAGATAGAAATTTATTTTGGATAGACGAGATTCAATAAAAATTCTTTAAAACCAAACAAAACATACAACTTTATTTGAAGAGTAGTTGAAATTGAAGACTTATTTAGCATTAAATACTTAAAAAAATATTTAATTATTTGTAAGAGAGAAGATAAAAAAATAAAACAAATATTTTATTCATTTTAGAGGAAGTTCTCTTAAAAAAGAAAAAAAAATTAATTGGAAAACATCTTAGAGAAATAAATATAATAAATATTTTATTTGTTTTTAGGAGAGAATTATTTTCTTTGAAAAAAATAAATAATTAAATAAACTAAAGAATTATTTAATTGTAGAAGTTTAAGATAAATAAATAAATAAAACAAAGATTTTATTTATTTTTAGGTTTTTATTGAGTAAAAAAAATAATTAAATAAATTAAAGAATTTATTTAATTATAGAAGACTTAAGTAACTAATTAAATAATTATTTAATTATAAGAAAAATAAAAGAGATCATTTAATTAAATAATAAAGATTATTTAATTAATGTGGAGGAATTTGATGAATTAAATAATAACATTAGTTAATTAATATTAGAAGAAAATTAGATAACTAAATAATTAAAAATTTATTAATTATGAGAAGGGAGGGAAATGTTAATATTTTGAATTCAAATTAGAAGAATGACACTAGTTAATTAAATAATGAGAATTATTTAATCAATTAATAAGAAATTTTGTTGCTTGTAGATATTGGGCAATTTTAGGTGTCAACATTTGCCCCTCTTTGATACAATGTGATTTTGAGTGTTGTGTGAAACAATTTTCAGATTTGATCCTGCCCCAACTTGCCCGAGAAATAGCAGGTGGATTTTATGCCCCCTCGAGAGATTATTTATGCAAGAAAGGCATGAATGATCTCTCCACAAAAGATGAGAAATGTTAGGTGATAGGATAAAACATGATGACAAAGAATAATGATTTGTAAGAAATGAAGAATATTAGTAGATGATGATTATTAGATTGACTCATGATGTCTAGATATAGAAATTGTTGAAACATAATCATATGTGGTTTCAGGAAGGACCCATCCTATATAAGGCTAGCAACAACGTCTAGTTTCAGGGAAGACATACCCTATATAAGATAAGTGACAACATGTAGTTTCAGGCAGGACATATCACGTATAAGACATGTGATCATTGATTGACTGATTGAATGATTTGACCAATTGGTTGGATGATAGAAGAAATGTTAGTGAGAAGAATGAATTAATAAGAAAGAAAAGGTCATTGCGATCAACATAATTGATATAACCTAGTCTTCGCCAAAATTTTGTTTCAACATTTATTCAACATTACACCTTATTTGAAAAGAAGGAGATACATATGCATCCAAATATTGACCATCTAGATATAGCTACTATTTATGATACCAATAAGAAGATAAGAGATAAGAAATTTTTAATTCTCTTCTAGGGATTAGCTCAGATCGTGCAACTACATGGTGTATGCACCCTAAAATGGTCGCCTAGACTGTGGGCCCCATTTATCATTTTATCATTTTATCAAATTTTCTAAATCAATGCTTTGCAATATTTTCAATTCAAATCAATTTCCTTGATCAAATTGTAATTAATTCAATTATTCAATTATTTCAATATTTCCTAAGGTTTGATCATTTTTATTTAATTAAAAGATTTAATTTTCTTTTTAATCAAATAAAATTTATCTTATTTAATTAAAAAATTTAATCTTCCCTTTAATTAAATAAAATTTCTCTTATTTAATTAAAAGATTTAATCTCCCTTTTAATTAAATTAAATTCCTCTTATTTAATTAAATTAAATTCCTCCCATTTAATTAAATAAAATTATTCTAATTTATTTAATTGAAAGAAAACCTCTCTTTTAATTAAATAAATAAAAAACCCCACTTAAAGCACTTTATTTGTTGAAAAGGAAATAAATTAAATGAAAAATTAAATAAAATCCCTTTTTCATCACATCTTCCTAAGTAAATGAAACCTCTCCTTCTCATTCGATAATCAAGAAATCAATCATCAATCATCAATCAATCATCTTTTTCATAGTATTGTTATGCTGCAGGTTTGGAGAGCAATTTTGGAGGAGCATTTGAGCACTTTGAGCTTGGATATTGCAACTTCTCTCTTCTTGTCTCATTCTTCTTG
>MU223155.1:3085223-3097788 GCA_018584345.1 Thuja plicata
AACTCTCCTAATTCATCATCCATCTTGGGTCCTTACGTCCCTCCATCTCCTATCTTTCCTCAAGATCAACATAGATGCATACCCTTGAATCATTTTCATCCATCCACCCATCTAAACTAGTCATATTATTTTTCTTCCTCCACAAGTCCCAAGTCTTTTGGTAGAAACATCAATGTTCAATATAAGAAAAAGAAGCAATACAAGAATCCATCTAAAAAAAAAGATCACCATGTCTCCTCTAATCGACATGGGGGCATAAAGTCAAAAGAGATATCTAAGAAGAAAACTACAAGACAAGTATGGGTTCCAAAATCCATCATTAAAGATATTCTCTCTAAATCATCAAAAATAAATGAAAAGCCTATGACTATATGGATTCCAAAGTCTCTCTTGAGAGAGTCTCATGTTGAGAAAGAAATGAAGTTGACATTCAAGCTTCCAAAGGCTTCCACTTCATCTTCTTCCAAAAACATTCTTTCATTCCATACGCCTAAACCGTAACCTCTGCTATCCATTCACCATATTCCTTCACGTATTCCTTCATTCACATTTCCTCCATCCTCTCGCCACCCTTCAGGGTGTGTATTGACGTTGATTTTATCATCATTTTTGTCTACCCTTTAACAATCCTTCCATTCACTATCCTTCTACCTTCTATCATTTTTCCTCATTTGTATATTCCTCCTATCTTCCAACCTCACTCGCTTTGCATAAAACCTTATCCTCTATTTTTCTCTTTCATCTTCCTTTCCCTATCAGCATCTTTGAGCATATCATTTTGAATCCTTGGAATATCACGATTTATCCTTTCAAGGAGCATTATCTAAAAAGCTTGCCTTCTTCCAAAAAAATTCAAAAAACTCAAAAAAATATCAAAAAAAAAGAAAAAAAGAAAAAAAATTAAAGAGAAATAATTTCATCCTATGGTGAAAACCACTCCCTTGTGGCGCCTTGGATATGTACCATGATGAAAACCTAGCAATCAGGCATCATGCATAGTTCTTCTACATCTTTTATTCATTCTGTATTCTCTCTTTGATCTTGAAAATGTTGATCTATACACGAACATTTGGGCTATATTTTGAGCTATCTTACGATGATCTTGCTTTCATTCCTTTTCTGTTTAGCCTTCATATATGTCTTCCTCCATTCATTTTTGCCTATCATTATCCTTTTCCCCTTTGGTCTTGATCTAATAATAAAAAGAAAGAAAGAGTAAAACACGGTGCTATGAATCCTCTTGACATGTCTACTCCTTTGGAATGCATTCTTTCCTGCTCTTGCATTACGCTTTTGTGACTTATCCTATGCTGGCCTTTCATTCTTATCCAAATGTGCTTTACATGATATTTTTTTCTTTTCCCTAGCTTGGGTACTCTTGAAGAGTTTCCCTTTGAGAATTTCTTCCCTTCATTCTCCTTCATTCTCCTATCTTCCATCTCTTCCACCAGCTTGCTAATCCCTCATGTCCTCCATCTTGCTAAACATTAGGGCTGCGCAATGTAATCTTTCTTGGGAGCTTGATGCCCATTCTGTATCGGGGTATCCTTTTGTACATAATTATTGATCCTAAAAAAATACCAAAAAAAAAGATATATTGTCAAAAATTCTAAAAATTGGAAAATATCCTGAAAAAATGATCATCTTAGTGAAAACCTAGCAATAGGTGCTTTGATGTATCTTCAAAAAAATATATATCCCAAAAATATAAAAAAATTTAAAATTTAAAATATTCAAAAAATTAGAAAAAGTGCCTTGGTGAAAACCTGGAAACAAGCGCCTTGGTAGCAAAAATTTAAAAAAAAAACTATAAAAAGTCCTGGAAAAAAAAAAAAAAAAAAAAAAAAAACTTGAAAAATTGTAATAAAATCCAAGTGGTGAAAACCTGGAAACGAGCGCTACTTGAGGCCTTTGCAACTTTGTTTCTTAGTGCGTGTCCTCAACACTTAGCCTTTCTTCATCATTCCTTGTCCTTGTTGCATTGGTTTAGAATTGGTCTTTGTCTTTGTCTAGGGGGCATAACTGTATTAGCTTTGGTCTCTTGGATGCGTTTGTCTTTAGGACACCTCACAAATGGTGTTTTTCAATACGACCCCAATTGTATTTTTCAATACAACCCTTGACATTAAGTGTTTTTCAACACTTATCGGTCTGGTCTTACCCTTTTTTGTCACATGGTCTTACCTGCTTGCAAGCATTTGATCTTTATCCTTGGAACTCAGTTTCAGTTAACACACTTAAATTTTTAAACACAACAAATGCTTGAGCTATGTCATGATCTTTTCTTTATGTGCTGACTGTTATTGATTTTCGTTGAGTGTCCTTGTCTAATAAGTCTCTCCGTGATGCATAGCTAGAGGACTTGGGGCATGGGACATATTTTTATTTGCTTCTTGATTTATGCTTCATTGTTTTGCACAATCATTCTGTTGGTCATCCTGGCTTCTATGCCTTGATGCGAGCATGGTTTTGCTATATTAAATTGGGTAAGCTAACATCAGAGTCATCTTGACCTTTATGTCTTTGATGCTTATGTTATAATCTTTCCACATTTCAAATCCGATAAACATCACATTCATATCTTCATAGTTGCACTCATGACTAGTGATGGTTGTGTGATGTTTCTGATATAAATCACATTCATATCTTAATAGTTGCACTTATGACTAGTGATGATTGTGTGATTTTCCGATGTCTGTTAATAATGGCCCAATGATGAAAATAAGTTCCTTAACATTCTCTTATGAATGATGAACAAAATATCCTATGTTTGTTGCTCTATTGCAAGTACACCTTTGCATTTTCATGTAGCTTGCGTTGTTAGACCTCATGTTAGTTTGCAAATTTAGGCTGCATTATGAGTTTGAGAGTGTTTCCTTTATCTTTCTTGTGGACTTTTAATCAACTGTGATCATGTTCTAATCTTCATTTCCTTATCATATTTAGTGATCTCAATCGAAATTTTCTATTTTAACCAGTTGATTAATTTTGGGGCATTCTCTCTCTTGAGGCAAATTCTCTTTCTTCTCTCCATTTCTTTCCAATTCTTCCAAACTTCTATCTCCCATTTGCTTTCACCCCACTTCTTCTTCTTATTCTTCTTCTTCTACTACTATCACTTATTCTTCTTCTTCTTATTCTTCTTCTTCTACTACTACTACTACTACTTCTTATTCTTCTTCTTCTTCTTCTTCTAATTCAATCTTGGGGCATAATATTTTGTGCTTAATGATCTACCTTGGCTCTTTGATCCTTATATCTTTCATCTTACATCAAGAACCTTATATTTAGTTCAATTTGATCAAAATTTATCAATTTACTGTTTCTCCTCTATCTCATTTTGATTTCGATCGCAAGGGGGCAGTACCTATCAAACTTCAATCTTTGATTCAGCTTTATCAATTATATCAGTCTTGCTTGAGATTCTTATCTCTGACATGTCAATTACTTATTTTGGTGTTGACTTTGTCTTTTCTAATTGTGCTTATTTTTTGTCCTGATGTGTTCCCGAATCGACCACACGTCTAGGTTGTTTTGTGATCCCAAGTCAACCTCACACTTCAACTGCATTCTTTGACTATATTTGTTCCTGAGTCGACCACACATTTATCAAAGAGGGGCAAATGTATGCACCCTAAAATGGTCGCCTAGACTGTGGGCCCCATTTATCATTTTCTCATTTTATCAAATTTTCTAAATCAATGCTTTGCAATATTTTCAATTCAAATCAATTTCCTTGATCAAATTGTAATTTAATCAATTATTTCAATATTTCCTAAGGTTTGATCATTTTTATTTAATTAAAAGATTTAGTTTTCTTTTTAATTAAATAAAATTTATCTTATTTAATTAAAAGATTTAATCTCCCCTTTAATTAAATAAAATTCTTCTTATTTAATTAAAGATTTAATCTCCCTTTTAATTAAATTAAATTCCTCTTATTTAATTAAATTAAATTCCTCCCATTTAATTAAATAAAATTCTTCTAATTTATTCAATTGAAAGAAAACCCCTCTTTTAATTAAATAAATAAAAATCCCCACTTAAAGCACTTTATTTATTGAAAAAGGAAATAAATTAAATGAAAAAGTAAATAAAATTCCTTTTTCATCACATCTTCCTAAGTGGTGGGTTTTTGCCTCTTAATCTCAACCATTGATAAATTCTTTTTGTCTCTTAATCTCAATAGTTCACTTTCCTATATAAGGAAACCTCTTATTCTCATTTGATAATCAAGAAATTAATCATCAATCAATCATCTTTTTCATAGTATTGTTATGCTGCAGGTTTGGAGAGCAATTTTGGAGGAGCATTTGAGCACTTTGAGCTTGGATATTGCAACTTCTCTCTTCTTGTCTCATTCTTCTTGCATTCATGGCTACTCATGTAGATTAGATTCATGTTTATTTTCATAGATTGATCTTGCATTTGTATTTCCTTTCATAGATTTAGCCATGCATTGTTATCATTTAGATTAATTTTCTTTCATGCATTGTTATCATATAGATTAGATCTCATTTTCATGCATTCAAATCTCTCATTTCATGGTGTACTTGCATAGGCACTAACTAGGTCAATTTGAGGGCCTCCATTTCACACCTTTGCACTCCATGACTAGAGAGCTATGGATCGATATTTAAGGCCTCATTCTTGAGCAACCTTGGATGGAATGATTCATAGAAGTGTGTCAACATTTATGCACACACATGGCTGCCAAATGCATGACAACTCCTATCATATTTATGCTGATTCATCCTTGTCCAAAAATCAAATTGAAACATTTCACAGATAAAAAAATAAAGAAAACAAGATCATGATCCATCATAGTCACTCTCCCCACTCAGTGGTATTATTGAGGAGCATTAGAACACAATCAAAAAAGATAAATTGACAAAAGATGGACATGACTAACCTATTCAATAGAATTATTGTTCTTTGATTGGCTTGGTTTTGATGTTTGATTGCAGACATGTCTGGGTTTAGGAATGGAATACCGCTATAAGACTAATCTGTTTAGTTTCCATAACTGTATAATACATATAATTTATTTGATTGGATTTGATTATTTGTTTGATCCATTGATGACAAATTAGATTGTTGATAAAGATAGGTCATGTGAGTCCATTGCCAATTTATGAAGCTCATTGTCTTGATTTTGAATTTTTGATGTTTGATCGTCACTTTCTGCTTGACGTAATAGAGATAAGGAAAAAATTTAAGAAAAAGTGGGCGAGCCATTGAATATATTATATATTAACAAACTGATTCAAGAGCTTAATCAGGAAAGAATCAGTAAGAAAACCTGATATCCTAGCTCATTACAAATATTTGGTATATCAAAACATTACATAAGTAGTATGGAGTAAAGATGCAATCTACAAATTATTTTCTTTATGGAATATACACAACCTTCAAATATATCAGGTTATTTACAACCTAAACACCACTTAAGTTGTTTACCAAGAAAAAAGGTGCACTAAGGTCATTGGCGCTATGTATACATCATCAAAATTTAAAAATTATGCATTGCTGAAATTTACTCAACTTTTGAATCTCTCATTCCTCCATCTCAGCAAATTCTATGTTTTCCTAAGTGGTTTGATTTTGTACTGGCCACCCCGAGCTCCAACCTGTGTGGCATTTGGAAGATGTAGCAGTGACCCAAGCACTACCATTCTCAATTTGTGAAAGCAAACTCCATCCCGACCTGACACCTGAGCTTCAGTCCATGTGTTGCTCAGCATGGGCATTAGTCCCCCGGCCACGACCTTGTTCAATTTGTGTTGATGAATGCACTCCTAACCCAACAACTTTCTCTATTTCAAGATGATTAGGTTTTCCAAGAGCCCATGTCCTCGCTCCAACTATGGGTTTTGCAGGAAAGGTAAGCTCGAGGATGTTTTTCTCCTGAATGTTCCATTTCTCTTGCAAGATAGACTCCTTCCAATTTGTTGGTAGATTGCGGTGGGTTAGGTATGTTATGGATGGTGTATTGGGAAACCCTAATAAATCTAGTAGAGCATATCCTATTTTATTTACTTTTTCTTCCAATTGATATCGAAGCACATGATCTATTGCTTTCAGTGTAGATTTCATGTACCTGGGGCTCTGTTTCTCTAAGGATTTTTTAACCGCATCATATGTGACCTGATAGTCATGTTTCTGCAACAGTTGAAATCTTGAAAACAAGCCCCCCACTAAATATTTTTCTCCCCAGAGATCATAATGCTACATAGCTATCTTGAGCTTGTTTTCATCATAAAAATAACTTCTAATAACCTTGAAATCTCAAATCTCAAGCAATTGGGCACATTGTAACAGGTCCATAACATTGGATAAGAAGATTGAAACTATGTGTGAGTGGTAAAAATACAGCTTTGAGGATGGTGCAAGATTTTCATCTCCAATTACCTATTTAACTTATCTTCGAATGGAGGGAGAATGGATGATGAACATCTAATCCAACACGATGTTATCAATCTATTATAGCAATACATTTTCTTCCACCCTCAGCTGGATCCATATGCGATATATTTTGGGCAGAATGTTCATGTGAAACTTGGAGCATGTCTCACACTTAATGCATACTTCTGCATAACTCATCATCTTCAGGCATGTTACCACATTATATGAAGATTGGGGTTTAATATAGGAAAATATTGGTTGAGTGCAAATTAATATGTTAGATTGTGCATGATTGATGTAAATAAATGCATCTTTCCTTGCTGTTTAATTTGGACAGTTTTACACATGTAACCTGAGATGTGCCATGTGAAATAATTACATCGTATATCCCACTTGAAAAATTATCACATGTGAAAGAATCCTTGTGGCCCTACGGCTATTGAGCACGGAGAGTGACAGTTGCTGAGTAAGGAGATGAACAACCCCTCGGAAAAAAAGTGTACATCCACTATAACTTTGAAAATCTGCCACTACAAATCTATCACAACTTGACAGCAGTCAAGTATTCAATAAATGAATTCAAATTTATCTACATCAATAATTTTTTTAAGTTCAACATTCTTTGCAATGAAGTGGATCAGGTTTAATGTTAATGTGACTGCCCCATCACAGCCCAAGTTCGACAGGTGGTCAGCAACTTTGTTAGCTTCCTGAAGTCAGTGCGAAAGATATAGTTCTTGATATTGATCTAGTCATGTCCAAATTTGATTTAGAATATAGCTAAGTTTCCATGTATGTGTCTGTCTTTTGATGAAAGCATTAATGATGACCAGAGAATCCCCTTTAATGTGCAAACATTGATACCCACCCTTCTTGGCAAGTATTAGTCCAGCAAATAAAGCATGTGCTTCTGCAATATTTTTGGTACCTTGAGGTAAGGGAGATGTTGTAAGTGCTATAAAATTGCCTTGACAGTCTTGAATGCATGACCCCAGACCTGACTTGCCTAGGTTTCCTCTTGAAGCTGTATCAAAATTGAGCTTCAGAATGCCTGATGATGGAGGTTGCCAATACACTTCAGACTAATTAACTGTAGGTGGATCTTTCTTGACTGATCCCCATCTCGTTGGGAAAAATAATCTTTTCCATTCATGAAGGACCTTGCCATCCCAAGAGGTAATGACTATGTTGAACTTGCATCTGCTCATACTTGTATTAGTCACCTTTGATATTGATCGTTCAATGACTTCTAATACCATATCTATAGAGGGGAAGTCTTTTCTGAAGATGCGTTTGTTTCTTTCCCACCAAATGGCCATTACCACTATGTTGGAGCACAGTTCCAAAAGTTAGTGAAAAAGGAATTTGAGTAGAGAACCGGCCATGATTGGAAGAGATCCCAAATTTTGTTCGGGAGAGGGGTGCTATAGTTTAATTTTCTAAGAACAAATAACCAATATTGTTGTGAAAAAGAGAAACTCAAAAATAGGTGATCTACCATTTCATTGCATTCATCACATAGTAAGCACTTAAATGGTGGAGCGATATGTTATCTCTCCGATCTATCGCTTGTCAGAATCCGATGTTTCTCTTGTCATAATCTGATCTATAACTTTTGGAAGAACATTATGATTCTAGTAGAAAGAATATGCCTGAGATGGAGATTTTTCTGATCTTATTAGTTTCCAAATTCAATATCCCTCCTTAATTGAGTACTTTCCATCCTTGGCTGGGGCCCAGATTCATTTATCCTCTCTTCCTGAGAGAAAAACTTGTTTTTTTAATAATATACCTCTTAGGAGATCCCTTTCTTGTTGACTCAATGGTAGGTCATCTAGGTCATTCCAAATGAATTTTCCTGAATATAGGCAAACTGCTGAAATATTAATAGAGATAATTTTATTGTAGGATTTTGATGTGTTTTGATTTTCTTGGTTGGTTAGTTTCTTTAGGACACCTTTTCTGATGTTTTGGATTTTTTTCAGGACTTTATGATCTTTTTAGGATTTTTCCAAGACTTTATCCTCTTTTTTAGATTTATTTTCGTGACTTTCAAGACTACTCACAAGGTCTATCAAGGAAAGGGAATTATGGATTGATGGATGGATTGGTAGATGGATGAATGCCAAAGGTTTCTTAGTACGTCATGAATATGTTTAGATGCCAAGGACTATCCATGGGATGGGATAACATATTTTTCCAAGCTTAGGAATTGCATATGAAAAGATAGGCTAATGAAATAGTGGATTTATTGGCATGTGGTTTACAGGAGTGGACACGTCAAGAGAATATTGAAAACATATTTGACATTTTTAAGTCCATATTTTTTATCAAGACCAAGAGAGGGATTTGGATAGCTCAATGATAGCACATGAATAGGGAAAGAAAGAGATCAAGAATGGACAAGGGGAAGGGAAATAGATTTAATATTGTGACAAGATAGGCAATATGGACCAAAGGGATGTGGACAATATAAGGTGTATGGACCAAAGGGACACAGATAGGTTAAGGGATATGGACCAAAGGGATGTGGAAAACATAAGGGGTATGGACCAAAGGGACATGGACAACATGAAGCAGATAGGACATGTGATTCTTCTAGGGAGATCCCTAGCTTTTTTAAGATCAAAGTTGGAAAAAGAGAAATATGGATGCTAATAGGACAATGGATATGGAATGCAAAGATGATGAGATTAATGATACTAACACAATTAATCTATCAAAATATGTTGGAGATGACATTATTTGTTTAGAAAAGGTAGGGTTAATTTTCTTATTCATTGGAGAAAGATAAGAAATAAAATAAATAAGAATTGAGGTGAAACCACTTAGAAGATGTCATTCCTAATTAAACTTATTACGAAGGGTTTCTTCACATTTATCTTTTTATTTGAAGAAGAAAGGGAGAAAATCCCTCACGGAGGTATATTGAAAAACTTACGAATCTCTCTCTCTCTCTAGACCCCACCAATCATAAAGTGAAGCTCTATAGAAGTCTCCCTATACTCTTGATTATCACAATTGTAGCCAGTACTTATCTCGATCAACAATCACATCCACTATCCTTAAAGAGAAGTTGTGGCTATGTAACTATCTATTTCTCTCTTTTTTGTTATCCCATTCATTTATCATATATATATATATATATATAATCTTTTAAATATTGTTATTTCCTTTTTTATCTCCATTAATAGGGGTTTTATACATATTAATGATTATTTTTATTATGTATCTCTTTTATCTTATCTATCTATCAAGCTATCAATGGAGGTGTAAATACCAAAACGAAGGGTTTTCCTATCTTAGTGTGGTTTAGTAGTGAATAGGTTTTTTTTGGAAAAGGTGACTTTTTTAATGATTTTCTAGAGTAATTGTAGACTATATTCATTTGGATGGCAGTTCAACACACAAACATCCTTGTAGCACATGGGCATATGAGGCTAAGGTTTCCAAGTTCAAGTATTTTAATTTTAATTTTTGTCCTTTCTCTTTGTCTAATCATAAATTTTCTATCCTACTATATATATCATTGATTTGGTAGTTTTAGTTTGTATTAGTAGTTTAGCATTATGTTTCATGTATTATCGTTTTGGCTCGCTAGAGTTCATATTTAGTGAGATAGTTGAAGGTTTGTTTCTCCTTCAGACCCTATCATCTTGAGATTACTAAATCTTATAATAGCGCACCATTGATTATCTTTAAAATCTAAAGACATAATCCAATATGATCTGACAAGACAAATAAGAAATGATCTAGAAACATTAGCAAGCAACATGAAATGCAACGATATCAATAGGAATAAATCTATCTCATAATTCATACTCATTTATGCACTGTTCATCAGGAACACTAAACAATAGCCTCTTTCATAAAAGAAAAATAACTTGCAAGCGTCCAAATCATGAACTAATCAAGTTGAGGATCCACATATAAGTCTTGAGCTCACCACCAAGTTAGAAAGCAATAATATTGCATAACCTACAAACACAAATGAAACCATATGTACGTTCATAGCATCTGATAGTTAATACAATAGCCGTACCAAAGTAATCTTCTCACTGAACATCTCTCGAACAAACAAGAACATTGTCATCAATAGTATGAATATGTTAACATCAATGACAAAACATCAATGTTATCACATATATTTACAATATCCAACAATATCTTATCAATCTCCCAACGGTTATTTAATAAAAATATATTTTATGTTTTGAATTAGTGAAATAATTTATATCGCAATATTTATTTTATATAATATAATAAGAATATTTATATACTTCAAATATATTAAGCAAATTTATAGTTTAAAATAATTAAAGGATATTTATTATTGACATTTATCATTACATTGTTATTATAAAAAATAAATTAATAATAACTATATATTTTATTAGTCAATTCCATTACATAATGTGGATTAACTTCAACTACAAAAAAGAGACAATAATGATTTGAATTATATTTAACTAAGTCAACTTCCATTTCATAACACCCTCAATCTTTTTCATACTTGCTAAAATTAACCATGTCTCGTTAATGCCATTTTTCGCATTATGATTTGAATTCTATTTACTCAAGTCAACTTCTATTACATAACACCTTCAATCTCTTTCATGCTTTCTACAATCAACCGTGTCGCATGTATTCAATTTTTACACATTTTAGATTTTACAAGTAGTACTAAACTACAATAAGACCATATTAATGGTTTATATAGGTTTACATCTTTGGAGGAAGACTCATTTATGAGAGCTCAAAATAAGTGGTGAACACTAACAAAAATCAATTTTTCATTTGCTTAATACCATATAATAGTTATAGTTTTCAATAAAGAGAAAATTAAATGTAAGATATACTATACATTTTGTGTATTTTTTGAGTAAACCTTCTACATTAAATATTTTGTTGTAAATAAAATATTAATTAATATTTTATTTTTAAAAATATTATCTTATAGTAATATCCCACCCTTCTATTTTTCCAATTGTGCCATCCAGTTGTGGAATTTTTTAATATGCCTCAATTCTTTATACAAAATCTCTAAACTTCAATATGTCTCTACTGATTTTTCTAGTGCTTCCACTCTTTTTTGATAAATCTAATATTGCATTGAAATCAGCTCCAATAAGGAACTTTCCTTGCATAAAGCTAGGATCTCTTAACTGATTTCATTCCATACCAAGGCTTTGTAGGATGTTTGTATGGGGCCATAAACATTTATAGAGTGCAAACTCTAATGGGGAGAATTTACTTTGTATTAGGTACGAAATCCAATATTTCTTCTTGTTTACAACTGATAAACTAGTTGAGTTGGATTTCTAGAGAATTTTGTGAGTCCTCTCGCAAGACCTTGAACATTGTGGAATATATCGAACCAACCTTTTCAATACTTGATGAACTTATTTCTATCCTCCTCATTGCACTTTTTTTTTTTCTTGAAGTAACATAATATCACATGCCATTTTGTAAAGATGGTGTTTGACCATCCTACATTTTTTGGGGATCACAAACCCCTGACATTCCAGATGGTGATCCTCATTACTTCCCAATGGACCTAGCTCCCTTCGTACTTTTAATTTTGAAGAAGTATGCCACATTGGGTGTGAAAATTCCTATTGCAGTCACTGATTATTAATCTCCTATCTCATAAAGATTATTTCACTGCTGAAAATAAATTTACAGCTGAATATCAAAAAATAACACAACTGTAACTTCACCAATAAAAAATATGGAAAGAAATATGCAACACAAAGAACACAATATTTTTGGAAAAATCGTCCCTAGAAAAACCCCGTAGGGAAAACCAGTACTGCAGATGAGAAATATATATTAATCTTCAGCAAATTAAGAGATACAAAATTCCTTGCCTCTCACTGGCAGAACTTAGACAATCTCCTAACTCCTCCTATTGATATTCCTCCACTGCTATCCCCAACGCTATCACTGCGCCCTTGCTAACACTGCAAGACTGTTTTCTATCACTGCAAACTCATTTGCTAACACTGCAAATGCTTCACTGACTTGATGTTATCCAAATGCCCCTAGACCCCCTTTTATACTACTCTCTTTGTTTCTAGTTACTTCTAGTTGCTAGAAGTTTCTACAAACTAGAAGTTTCTACAAAGAGTCAAATAAATAATTATTAGCAAATGGAAGA
>MU223155.1:3104405-3120632 GCA_018584345.1 Thuja plicata
ATGTATATATATACACGTGTGTATATATACACATGTGTGTAATGTGTATATACACACACATGTGTGTATACACACAAATGTGTATATACACATGTGTGTGTATACACACACATGTGTGTATATACATATACACACAAATGTTTATATACATGTGTGTATATACACACACACATGTGTGTATATACATGTGTGTAATGTGTATATACACACACATGTATATACACATTACACACATGTGTATATACACATCTATGTGTGTATATATACACATGTGTATATACACATTTGTGTGTATATACACACATATGTGTGTATGTGTGCATATAAGTGTATATATACACACGTGTGTGTGTGTGTGTGTATATGTGTATGTGTATGTGTGTACACAAGTTAAAAATACATATTGTTCAAATTAATTAAAAAAATAAAAAATAACCTTTTATTCCAATTCCACATTATGGATCCAAACGCAGAATAGCTTATTCCAGCTTTCGTTTTGAGCATTAATTAATTCAAGAATAGGCCCTTATTCTAGAATAGGCCTATTCTGGATAAGTTAATTCCCTGCGCCAAACGGGCCCTTATCTCAATATCATTAATCTCACCATCGTCAAGTAGGTCAAAATTAGCACTCAGATTGCTCTTATCTAGCTTACTTTATCCCCCTGCGAGTTGATTTGAATCTACCCTTTTGTGTTTTGTTTCTCCCTTGACTGCATTTTTCGCTATGTATTCGTTCGTTCTATGCCATTTTTACTTTTAGGAGATAATAAAATCATAACTATAATTCTAATGTATTCTAATAAATGATATTTCTCACATAACATTACCAGACAAACTAGTATTTATGATTTTTAAAATTAACGTTGTCATTTAATGATTTTCAGGGTGATTAAAGATATTTCAACATGATTTACAAATTTTTACAATGGTTTTTTTAATAAATATTTTATATATGTATCAAAAGATGGTGATAAACAGATTTTAAGGAGATTTATGACCGTGTTTTTATGTCCACATATGTAGGAGGGGTATATGGCTCCACATTTTTTCTACACTTGAGGACAAGATGTAAGTCTAGTATTTATCTTAAATGAAAGACAAACATATTCCTATAAATTAATGTGAAATGTTTTCCTCGTTAGTTTGAAAAAAGCAAGATTGTATTAATGATTAGTAATTTCGTCAAGTTTGAAAGTAGGCAAAGTTAATCAGTGTTTTGATTTTTTTTAAGTTTTTCATATGATCAATTGACTTTCTATTATGAAAAAAAATGATGTGTGAGAATTTTTTTAATAAAGAAGTAGTAATATTAGTTGGATTAATGTTTTATTTATATTAATTTCATATATAATTTAATATCTAACATTTACAAATATTTTTTTTGGTTGGGTTGACTAAAATGAAATTGTATGAACAATTACTAATATTTATATGTAATAGGTTAGTTCAAAAGTAGGGAAAAACAATCAATAATTTGATTTTGTTATTTTCATTTTCAGCTAGTCATATGGTTAATTGACGTGCTATAAAGAAAATAAAATTATATGTGAGAAATGTAATTGATAAAGAAGTGGTAGCCTTAGATGGATTGTATGACCACTTATAATAACAATATATGATTTAATATTTAATGTTTTGTCTCCTAAATTGATAACATCATTAGAATACACAAAAAACCCAATAAAGAAGTTATATAATAGTATTCCTTCTCTTAATATCCTCCTTTCTATCTCATTCTTCAACTTTCTTTCTTGACCTTTACTTCTATCTCCTTTATTATATCTCTATCTCTACACCTCTCTATAGTTGTATCTCTCCCTCTCATAAAGATTTGCAACTTATTCTATGTAGGTGAAAGAGGATAGGCTACCTATAGGTACCCTTGAGTTAGCTTTGTGTTTTTCTAGTTCCTAACCTCTTACACTCTTTTCCCCCTTCCATTTTTTATTCTTAAACAAGCCCAAATAGAAACATATTTGTGCATATATGTATCCTACTACTAGAATTGTGTTCTATTTTTCTTCAAGAATCATAAATGTGTTGATTTTTGTAAGACAATAACCACAGCACAAAAAACCACCACAAAAAGATAATTTTAGTTGACACAAAATGCACCTCTCTCTCTCTCTCTCTCTCTCTCTCTCTCTCTCTCTCTCTAGACCCCACCAATCTCAAAGTGAATCTCTATAAAAGTCTTACTGTGCTCTTGATTCTCACAATTTTAGCCAATACTTCTCTCAATCAAGAATCAGATCCATTATCTCAAAAGAGAAGTTGCAGCTATGAAACGATCTATTTCTCACTTTTTTGTTATCCTGATTCGTTTATCATGAATATCTTTTGATCTTTTAAATATTGTTATTTCATTTTTTATCTCCAGTAATAGGGGTTTTTCTCCATAGTAATGATTATTTTTATAATGTATCTCTTTTATCTAATCTATCCATCAAGCTATCCATGGAGGTGTAAATACCAAAACAAAGGTTTTTCCTATCTTAGTGTGGGTTAGTAGTGAATATGTTTTGTTGGAAAAGGCGACTTTTTTTTTTTTTTTCTATAGTAATTATAGACTATATTCATTTGGATGGAAGTGCAACACACAAACATCCTCCCAACACATAGGTATCTAAGGCCAAGGCTTCCAAGTTCAAATATTTTAATTTTAATTTTTGTACTTTCTCTTTGTCTAATCGAAAATTGTATTCTTACTAAATCTATTAATTATTTGGTGTTTCCAGTTCATATTAGTAGTTTAGTAATATGTTTCATGTATTATCTTTTTGTCTCGCTACAGTGCATATTTAGTGATATAGTTGAGGGTTGATTTCTCCTTGAGACCCTACTATCTTGAGAGTACTGAATCTTATAAGAGCGCACCATTCATGGTCTTTAAAATATGATCATATAATCCAATGTGACATGGAAACACAAAAAGGAAACGATCTAGAAACACCAGAAAGAAACACGAAATGCGGTGATATCAATAGGAACAACTCTGTCTCAGAATTGATACTCATTTCTGCACTGTTCATCAGGAACACTAAACAACAAATTTTGTCATAAAAGAAAAATAACTTGCCACCATCCAAATCATCAACTAATCAAGTTGAGGATGCACATATCATAATTGATCACACCACTAGGTTAGCAACCAAGAATATTGCATAACCGATCCATACTAATCTAATAACCGAAATATTGTCTCTTCATGAACAACAAAAATACTAGTGTCTGATAAATTAGTCATAGCTCTCTCATATCACTATGAGAACCTTTGTAAGTTGACATAGATAACCTATAAAAAATAAAAAAACCATCTGTATGTTCACAACATCTGACAGCTAATACATTAGTTGTACCAAAGTAATCTTCTCACTGAACATCTCTTGAACAAACAGGAACATTGTCATCAATAGTATGAATATGTTAACATCAATGTTAACTCATATATGCACAATATCCAATAATATCTCATCAATCTCCCAACAATTATGTAATAAAAATATATATATTATGTTTTGAATTATTGAAATAATTTATTTCGCAATATTTACTTTATTTAATATACTAAGAATATTTATATATTTCAAATATATTAAGAAAATTTATAATTTAAAATAATTAAAGAATATTTATGACTAGTATTTATCGTTACATTAATATTACAGAAAAATAAATTAATAATAACAATATATTTCATCAGCCAATTTCCATTACATAATGTGGATTAACTTCAACTACAAATAAGAGAGAGTGATGATTTCAATTATATTTGATTGAGTTAGCTTCCATTTCATAACACCCTCAATCTCTTTCATACTTGCTACAATTAACCATGTCTCATGAATTCCATTTTTCACATTATGATTTGAATTCTATTTACTCGAGTCAACTTCCATTACATAACACCTTCAATCTCTGTTTTTTCTTTCTACAATCAACCATGCCACATATATTCTATTTTTACACATTTTACATTTTACAAGTAGTACTAAAGTACAAGAAGACCATATTAATGGTTTATAGGTTTACATCTTTGGAAGAAAACTCATCTAAGACATCTCAAAATTAGTGGTGAACACTAGTTGAAGTCAATTTTTCATCTGCTTAATACTACATAATAGTTATAGTTTTAAATAAAGAAAAGATTAAATGTAAGATATACTATAAATTTTGTGTATTTTATAGTAAACCTTCTACATTAAATATTTTGATGTAAATAAAATATTAAATAATATTTTATTTTTAAAATTTTTATCTTATAGTAATAGCCTACCCTTTTATTTCTCCAATTGTGCCATCCACTTATGGAATTTTCGTCATATGCCTCAATTCTTTGTACAAAATCTCTAAACTCCAATACGTCACTACTAATTTTACTAGTGCCTCCACTCTTTTTTGATAAATGTAATATCGCATTAAAATCGACTCTAATAATGGAATTTTCCTTGCATAAAGATAGGATCTCTTGACTGATTTCATTCCATACCAAGGCTTTGTATGATGTTTGTATGGGGCCATAAACATTTGTAGATTTAAAACTCTATTGGGGAGAATTTACTTTGTATTAGGTGCGAAATCCAATTTCCTTCTTGTCTACAACTGATAAACTAGTTGAGTTGGCTTTCTAGGGAATTCATGGAGAACTCCTGCAAGAACTTCAACAACCTGGAATATATCGAACCAACCTTTGCAATACATGATGAACATATTTCTATCCTCCTCATTGCACTTTTCTTTTTGAAGAAGTCTTTAACACATGGAAAGCCTTTTATAGCCATCTCTGCCTCTCTCCTTTGTTTGTTTGTCCTTCCACCTCTGCCATTTTTTCCACATCCCAACAGACCAACTACTAATTGACTAATGCATCTCATGATTATAATTCCAATTTCCTCCTCCTCTACTTCCTCCACAGATTCCCACGCATTCTTTGAATCTAATTCTATATTAGCTTCTTGTCTTTCATCATCTTGTTCCAAAATTCCCTTGGTCCCCATAGTTGGCATATTTTTCCTAATCTATTCATAAACTACTATTTTTTTGTCATGTTGATTAGGATTTGGAATGTTGGTATTCGATTCTACCAAGCTCTCTTTCCCTAAACACAAAACACTCTGCGCTTTCCCTAAATTATTTTTGGGTATCCAAGTATCAATCATCCTTGGGGGAAATGTGCTATCCATTATTGAATGGTTTTGTTTCCCACAGGAAAGGCAATAAAATTTCTTATCCTTATTTTTGATCCTCTAAAACAAGCTCAATCCCATTACTCTTAATGTGATTCTTTTGGTGATCTTCCTGGCTACAAAAATCTTAAGCCCGTCCTAAAGTATGAATCTCTATTGGCAATGTGTGTATCGATATCAATCAAAGTTCCCAATGATCTTCCTGTCTTCTCCAGGGCCTCCTTAGTGCAGTATTCCAACAAGAGATTGTTTAAGTGCACCCAGATTGGTTTATCATATGGCTTAGTATTTAATAATTGAAAACTCATATGCCACTTCTGGATATATAACGATTTCGAATCCACTGATAATAGACCTCCTTGAGAGATTTGCGCCCTTTCATCTTCAACTGAAAAGATAAATGTCAAGAAACCCTTGGGAATAAGTTGAATTCTGAATGACATATTCTAAGTTGCTTTTCCCCAATTCTGATTTTTTTTTCTTTCTTATCTTTCTCAAATGAATAAGAAAATTATCCCTACCTTTTCTAAACAGAAATTGTCAACTCCAACTTCTACTGATAGATTATTTGTCTCAATACCATTAGTCTCATCATGGTGAAGTAGGTCAAAATTGTTAGTTTGTTAGCTTGGAAAGCTGTCCCACCACTTGCTAACAATAGTTAATTAATTATTAATTATTTGTTTGATTCCACTAGGTGACAACTTGCAATTAATTGTTTGATTGGTTGTTGGGTTATAATTTATCTCAGTCGTTGATTGAGAATTGATCTCGGTCGTTGGTTTACCAACGAGGGTAGTATAAAAGGGGGTCTGGGGGCATTTTGAGGATATGATCACACCAACACAAGTAAGTTGGAGAGCATTTGCAGTGTTAGGAAATGAGTTTGCAACGATAGGAAATAGTCTTGCAGTGTTAGCAAGGGTGCAATGATAGCGTTAGGGATAGCAGTGGAGGAATATTAGGAGGACGAGTTAGGAGATTATGTGAGTTCTACCAGTGAGAAGCAAGGAATTTTGTATCTCTTAATTTGTTGAAAATTAATATATATTTCTCATCTACAGTACTGGTTTTCCCTTCGGGGTTTTTCCAGGGACAATTGTCCAAAAATATTGTGTTCTTTGTGTTGCATATTTCTTCTCGTATTTTTTATTGGCGAACTGCAGTTGTGTTATTTTTCAATATAAGTTGTGAATTTGTTTTCAGCAGTTAAATAATCTTTATAAGATAGGAGATTAATAATTAGTGACTGCAATAGAATTTTCACATGGTATCAGAGCAGTGTTCAGGATAGAAAAGGTTTACCCTAAGCAAAGGAAAGAAATTTGAGTTTGACCTCTTTCGAGTTGTTATTTCTTTTATTTCTTTGAGATGGCCTCAATAGGTTTGAGAGATCAAGACAGATTGGATGGTGCCTGAATTTTGATGTCTGAAAAGCCAGAATTTATTTATTGCTGGAAGAGAATGGTATCAAGGAATATGTTACTAGTATTGTAGTTGTACCTACAGATCTAGTACTACTTGCAGTATACAAGAAGCATTATTCCAAGGCAAGGAGGATAATCCTTGATGGTGTCAAGGACCATATTTCTCCACATATCATAGCATTAGATACAACGAAGAAGATGTGGGATGCCATTCTAAATCTGTACCAAAATGCTACCACTAACCGGAAGCTGATTCTCAGAGAAAAGTTGAGGAATACCCAGATGAACAAGGGAGAAGATGTTACAAGTTACCTCACCAGGATTAGACTTGTCAAGGATGAGTTAGCAACTGTTGGAGATAAGCCAAATGAAGATGAGCTAGTAAGAATAGCCCTAAATGGGTTTACTAAGAAGTGGGATATCTTTGTTCAAGTTATTAATGGACAGGACACCTTACCTAGCTAGGATCGACTATGGAGTGATTTCACTTAGGAGGAGCTTAGACTAAGTCTTGTCAATGTAGCCAACAACAAAAGTTAGAAAAGTGAGGTGGAACAGGAAAATGTTGCCCTAGCTAGTAAGGGGAAAGGAAAGAAGGGGTCTAACAAAGGATCAAATTCACAAAGTAAGAAGAAGAAGGACCTATATAAGGTCAAGTGCTTTGGTTGTCACGAGTTTGGCCACTATGTCAGTGATTGCCCGCAAAGGAAGGGTAAGAAGTAGGTGGCGGCTTCAGCAAGTGCAGATGAGCTCTTGAGTAGATTAGAGGATGAGTTCGTACTCATAGAGCTTGCATGATTAGCTCAACCCCATAGAGTGTTTGGTACATAGATAGTGGGGCGACATTTTATATAACAGGAGTTAGAGAGTACTTCTCCAGTTAGAAGGAGGAGAACACTAGTATCTTGATTTCTATGGGAAACTTGTCCAAACTCAACTTAGTTGGGAAAGTGACTATTCAGTTTTAGAGGGAGAATGGGAAAGTGATTCCTGTTCATAATGTGTTGCATGTGCCAAGCTTAGGTATAAATTTTGTTTTTTTATGTGTCCTTCAAGATAAATGGTATAATGTTCTCTTTAGAGGGATGCATGTTTTGATTAAGCATAAAGATTGGAAATCACCTGTATCTATTGGAGTTAGGAGTGGTTGGCTTTATAGATTACAGTTTGATACTCCTAAGGCACTTGTGAGCAGGAGTAACCCTAGAGATCTTGGAGAGTAGTGGCATAGGAGGATTGGCCTTATACATCATGGAGCACTTAGATTGCTTCGTGAGACAGTGACATGTGTTCCTGAGGTGAGCATAGAGCATGATGATGTGTGTAAGGTGTTTACCCACTAGGGTAACCTAGTTTACTAGTGCATAGATGTTGTACAGAAATACAAATACATAAGATAGATCAGAAATATCAAATTCTTTATTAATCATCAGTAACTTGAATACATTTACAATAGTCCCTATCAACATATCTCCAAAGAGAAAGTACATCGCTTATATAAATCCTGAAGGGGTGTGACCAACCATCACCACCGATTTCCAACTGTTGTCTGGTAGTAACTAAGTACCGTCGGCTACACATAATATAACTAACACAACATTAAGTAAGTACAACGGCTAACATCATCCCCCATAAAGAAAAGTCATCTCCGGATGACAACAAAATATCCACTACTAAATAAGATAGGAATGATGAACCACGTACAAGAACCAAAACATGCTACTCAGTCTCAGCCTCTACCAAGTGCTGCAAATATGTTGCTCAAATGATACTGCCTCTGTAGCCAATCTATCCGCAATAGCCATGTTGCCTTCTCCACACCCAACTACTGGGTACACTGAGCCACGTCTTTCTCTACTGCCTCCAACCTGGTGGTCAGCTCCTCCCGAGCTCTCTCTGCCTCCACCACGGCAGCCTCATGTTCAGACAAGACATACTCCTAAAAGCGTAGCACTCTGCTACCACTCTCGCCACCACTACTGGCGCGTCAACAATCAATGCCTACAGCATCTTTGGGTCTCAACTATTCAAAGTTGTGGGTTCACAACCTCCAAATCCATCTCCCTCAGCTTCAAACTTATTTCTCACTGAGCGGAACAAACCCAATGCTGACCCTGATAGCGCGGGTACCCCAAACTCTATTATGGTGTGCCTCAAAAATAAATGGGGGTCTGGGGGCAATGCCCCTAGCGGGGTTGAGGGGAAACGCCCCCGTGGGGTCCTGGGGCAGCACCTTCAAACCCTCACAAAAGTCCATGGCGCACACCATTTTTGTGATTTTCATCCAATGCCATACTCTTTCTTCCAACTACTTTAATGCCTGTGTAAATGGTCAATAACTTTATTTTCTTCACCAACTGGTTATGTCCTTCCCTTCAGTACTATAAGCTACTCACAATGCACTGTTCTTTATTTGTCTTCATTTTTTATTTTATTTTAAAGGATGTGATGTCGTCAATAACTATCTTCTTTGCCCTTAGGTACTACTCATTTAGAATCCCTAATTGCCTGGCTTGCATGCGACAAGCAATAGTTTTCCAAAGCCTGGGAACCATAAATTCTATAGGGACCATGATCGCTGGCCTGTACATAAGAAGAAGGAGAATAAATAATTTGAAGGTTGCGGCCACGGGGTTCCAACTGTCACCAACATGAACGTCATCACCGAGGTTTTTCCCCTTTGATTTTACCTCCTGGTATTTGATGGGGTCTTCCTTCGTAAACTGGTGTGCGGGAGTGGCTTCTTCCTCACTAATGCTTAGCATGTTACAAGATGGTGGGAAGAACTTGTAATCTTCCATTTTCCAATGAAAGTGGTCATTCATTGAATCTCCATCATCCCCAGAACATTCTTCCAACTCCAAAACCCCTTCGTCATTAGGCTCCATTCTTCTTTTCCCTCTGACTTCTCCCACTAGCTGTCCTTCAGATTTTGAGTCTGAAGATGCTAACTCCTCGCTCACCATTTGTGTGCAGAGATCAATCACGTACTTCCTCCTGATAGTCTCCATGGTGAGTGTGTTTCACTTCCAGTTATGGTTAACCTTCACCAAGGTGAGCCACCCTCGTCCCAAAATAGCCTCGTACCCCTTTTTCTTTAGTGGGATGACCATAAAGTCAAGTATGAAGGGTTGTGTCCCAATCATCACGTGTTGAGCCATGAGGGTTCCGATGGGTTTGATGTCATGCTTGTCTGCTCCCAAGAAGTTGAAGGTTGGAAGCCACAGCGTGGGTTTCCCCAACTTTTTCCATGTCTCCTCCGGAAGTACATTTATTCTAGACCCACCATCTACAATGGAGTCTATGAGAGTGGTGCCAAGGATACCCATCTCGACAACTATCAGGTACCTCCCATTATTTATAGCAAGTATCATCGGGTCAATTGCAGACCCTCCGGGGATGTTTGTACGTGTGGTATTTTGTTGCATGGCACAGTTCCCCAACAGTGTCATTTCCGAGTGAGGCATGGTGTGAAGGAGGTCCTGGAGTTTCACCGGTACCTCTAAATATAGCAGTTGTCTTAGAATGTTTTGTTCTACCTCCCTCTAGCCTGAGGTGGTGGCCATCTCCCACATTTTTTTTTGTGTCTTCATTGCCTTTTCTATTTCTTCCTTAGCCTCCCATGCCTATTTTTTTTATGTTTGAGGGTCTAGATATGTGGCTTTCTTTTCTTGCACTTAGGTCATGTTCAATATCGTACTTGTGCTTCCATCTATGTCTAGCCAATTAATGCTAGATTTTAGGTAGTTGGCATCCTCATGGTTTCCAATACCACACCAACGACATAGCTTCTGCGGGCTGTCGCCCTTGTCACAGTCCTTTGTAAAGTGGCCCATTGATTGCAAGCTCGACACTGGATCACTGACTAACCCTTGGAGTCATATTGTATTTGACTCCTTGTGTTGGTGTTTTTGTTACTACCCCTTCCACCATAACATTGGTTGCCTCCGTACCCGCCCGATGTAGATGGTTTCTCTTGGGAAAATAGCACTTGTCGATTCCACACTTTCATGTTGTATGGGCATTCCTTGGTGGAATGGCCCATGATCTAGAAAATATCACACAATGCATTTTTTGGACACGACCCCTTCATATGGTCACTCTCCTTGCAGTCCGTACACCACATGTCATATTCCCCCTTGCTGGTACCCCCTTTCATAGTCTTGAACTCATTCATCATTCTCTCCATGTCCTTTTGGATTGTCATGAATTTTTTCTTTGACTCGCCATCACTGCTACTGTCATCGTCTACAGTGTCATCTTTGTTAGAAGACGACTTGCTTCTTTTCTTCTTGGAGGTCTTATGTTCGCTCTCCAAGTCCCAATTATAGGCATCTTCATATGAGGTGGGGGCCACTATCTTCATTTTCCTCTATAGGTTTGATTTCAGGCCCTCCACGAACCATCTTTTCTTTAGGCCATCTGCTGGCTGGCCCTCCATTTTTCTGACTAACTCCTTCATTCGGTGGCTGTAGGCCCACACAGTCTCCTTTTTGCCTTGTTTGGTACCATATATCTCAGAAACAATTTCATTGTCATCCCTCAGAAGTCAAAACTCCTTTTGGAATTATTTCTTGAGTTCATCCCAAGTGGTCACCGTTGTTTTGTCCACATCGGAGTACCAGTCGATGGTTACCCCTCTGAGTGTGGCGGTAAACTGTCTCGCCCATTCTGCCTGTTCAGCGACTCCATTCGTAGACCAAATTGTCTCACACGTACGACAATGTTGTACTAGATCTTCCTTTCCATCTCCATGGAATTTTGGCAACTTGTCCTTGTTGGTCACCATGTTTACTTTTCTAGGCGTTGACTGTGTTTGCAGCACTAGTTGTATTACAGTCTGGGATGGTATTGTCGGCGTCGGTACCCCAGAATTGTTTGGTACTGTACCACTTGATGTCCCTGAACTACTAGAATTGTCCAAGCCTAGTGGGCTACTATGATACCCGTGCCCCTCAGTCACTTCGATACTCGCGGTGGCAACGGTATCCTGAGCCTCCCTCTGTGCGGCTTCCTCTTTTTCCTTCCTTCAAACTTCTCTTACTTCCCTGGGGTTAAGGTTAAGGACCCGAACAAGCTCCTTGTTTCCTCTAGGTAGTCCTCATCACTTCTCCCAGCCTCCCGATCAGATACCTCCAGAACCTCGCCTTCACTTACTCCCTTTGGTAGTCCTTCGGGGCATCTTTTGTGTCTCTCCCTTTGATGAGCTTGCTATTGTGTGAGTACATCTTTTCTATCAGCTTGTTCCTCCTCAAGTTCCTTCTTTCTATTTTTATTCAATTGGTTGGGCATGAATTCTTTTCTCACTTCTCCACAGGGCAATAATCAACACATCAATTTATTTTATTTTTCCTTCCCGAGTACGTCCAAGAAATGACACCAAATGTTTACTTGCTGGGGTAACATAGTTTACTGGTACATAGACGTTGTACAGAAATACAAATACATAAGATAGATCAGAAATATCAGATTCTTTATTAATCATTCATAACTTGAATACATTTACAATAGTCCCTATTAGCATATCTCCGAAGAGAAAGTACATCGCCTATATAAATCCTGAAAGGGTGTGACCAACCGTCACCATCAATTCCCAACTGTTGTCTGATAGTAACTAAGTACCACATGCTACACATAATATAACTAACACAACATTAAGTAAGTACAATGGCTAACATAAGGGATGTGTTTTGGGGAAGTTTGCAAAAGCATCTTTTCCAAGAAGTGACACTAGATCCAAGGGTGTTCTTGATCTAGTACTTTCAGATATATGTGGACCAATGTTGACGAATTCTCTTAGAGGATACAAGTACTTTGTTACTTTTATTGATGATTTCTCTAGGAAGACTTGGATATACTTCTTGAAGACCAAGGATGAGGTTTTCAGTCGCTTCAAAGAATTCAAAGCTCTTGTGGAGAATTCGACAGGAAAAAAGATAAAGGTTCTTCGGTCAGATAATGGAGGCAAGTACAAAGGGAAAGAGTTCCTAGAGTATTGTACCAGTGAAGGAATTAAGAGAGAGTGGATTGTTCCTTACAACCCACAACAAAATGGGGTTGCTGAGAGGAAGAACTATTCTACATTGGAGGAAGAAAGGGCCATGCTACATGACTAGGACATGCCACACTACTTATGGGCAGAGGCATGTAGTACAACTATATACATACAGAACAAGGTTCCACATAAGGTACTAGAGAAGATGACACCAGAGGAGGATTTCATAGGTAAGAAGCCAGATATCAGTCACTTCAGAATTTTTGGAAGTTTGGCATATTGGCATATTCCAAAGGATACACGTACAAAGTTAGATCAAACTACAGAGAGGGGGTACCTTGTTGGGTATAGTGAAACCTTAAAGGCATACCGGATATTCATTCCAAGGACTAGATGGATCATTGTTCGGCATGATGTAAAGTTCATGGAGGACAAGACATTTAGAAGGTCCAGAGATTTGCTAGCAAAATATCAGAGTTAGCAGCCAACAAAAGCTCGAAGGGTAGCTCAGTGGAGTCAAGGGCAACAAAGCTCAAGTAGAGTTACTAGTAAAAGTGTAGGCTTAGGTGGTGAGAGTTTGCAGAGTATGGAGCTACTAGTGTAGAAGGAAATGCATCAAGAAGACATGGAGGTTGATATTTCATCATCTACAGTTGACAGCTGGAACCATGAGGTTCAACTATGGGATACTCAGGAGTTTGTGGGAACTCCTAGGAGGAGTACAAGATCAAGGAAACAACCATCCAATTTTAATGACTATGTGGCTTTAGTTAGTCAGTTGCTAGATAGTGAACCCTCTAGTTATCAAGAAACTACATAGCATTAGGTTTGGCGAGATGCAATGGATGAGGAATATGCCTCAATAACACAGAATGATGTGTGGGAGGTACTTCCTAGACCAACAAATAGGGCAGTGGTTGGGTCATGCTGGATTTACAAGATCAAGCACAGTGCAGATGGTAGCATCAAGAAATACAACGCAAGGTTTGTGGCTAAGCGGTTCTCTTAGAAGGAGGGAATAGACTATGAGGAGACATTTTCTCCAGTGGCCAGGTATACTTCTATACGAGTTGTGATCTCATTTGCAGCACAGATGGGATGAAAAATCCATCAAATGGATGTCAAGACAACATTCCTTAATAGTGAGTTAAAGGAGGTATACACAGAACAACCAGTAGGCTTTGTAGCACATAGCAAGGAGACCCACATGTGCATATTGGAGAGAGATTTGTACAAGATCAGATATGTTTGAGGTGAGGTATAAATTTGATAGGCTATAACGAACAAGAGAAGCACTTCAGGGTGCTATTTAAGTTTTGGATCGGGAGTTGTCTCTTGGTTCAGCAGGAAGAAAAAGTCTGTGGATTTGAGTTCTGTAGAAGCAGAATACACAGTAGCTAGCATGGCAACATGTGAATCTATATGGCTCCGAAAGTTGCTAGTGGCCTTGTTTAGTCAGAAGGTTGAACCAACAGTGATACACTGTGACAATCAGAGTTGCATCAAGTTGACTGAGAATCCGGTGTTTCATGATAGGTTGAAACATATTGACATTGGGTATCACTTCATCAAGGATTGTGTACAATGAGGGATTTTTCAGCTACAGTTTGTACCTATAGATCAACAGGTAGTAGACGTTCTAACAAAGGCATTGGGGAAGGAAAAATTCATCTTCTTCAGAGATAAGTTGGGTGTCCTATAGAACAACTTCCTCGCTAAGAGGGAGTGTTAGTTTGTTAGCTTGGACAGTTGTCCCACCACTTGCTAACAATAATTAATTAATTATTAATTATTTGTTTGATTCCCCTAGGTGACAACTTGTAATTAATTTTTTGATTAGTTGTTGGGTTGTAATTTATCTCAGTCATTGGTTTACCAATGAGGGTATTATAAAAGGGCGTCTAGGGGCATTTGAAGGATATGATCAAACCACACAAGTTGGCGAGTATTTGCAGTGTTAGAAAATGAGTTTGTAATGATAGCAAATAGTCTTGTAGTGTTAGCAAGGGCACAGTGATAGCGTTCGAGATAGTAGTGGAGGAATATCTGTAGGAGGAGTTAGGAGATTATGTGAGTTCTGCCAGTGAGAATAAAGGAATTTTGTATCTCTTAATTTGTTGAAGATTAATATATATTTCTCATCTGCAGTACTGGTTTTCCCTTCAAAGTTTTTCTAGGGATAATTGTCCAAAAATATTGTGTTCTTTGTGTCACATATTTCTTGCCATATTTTTTATTGGTGAAGTTGCAGTTGTGTTATTTTTTGATATAAGCAGTGAATTTTTTTTCAGCAGTTAAATAATCTTTATAAGATAGGAGATTAATAATCAGTGACTACAATAGAATTTTCACAAAAATTAGTGCTCAGATTGCTCTTATCTAGATTTCTTTATCCCCAATGCAAGTTGATTTGAATCTACCCTTTTGTTACTTGTTTCCACTTTAACTACATTTTTTCGCTATGTATTCCTTCATTCTATGCAAAAAAAAATTCCTTTAGGAGATAATAAAATCATAATTATAATTCCGACGTATTCTGATAAATGATATTTCTCACATAACCTTACAAGAGAAACTAGTAATTATGGTTTTTAAAACTAACGTTGTCATTTAATGAGTTTCGGGGTGATTAAAGATATTTCAACATGATTTACATATTTTTACAATGGCCTTTTTAGTAAATATTTTATATATGTAACAAAAGATGATTTACAGATTGTAATGAGATTTATGACTATGTTTTTATGTACGCATAAGTAGGAGGTGTATATGGCTCCACATTGTTTCTACACTTGAGGACATGATGTAAGTCTAGTATTTGTCTTAAATGAAGGACAAACATATTTCTAGAAATTAACATGAATTTTTTTCCTCATTAGTTTGAAAAAAGAAAGATTTTATTAATGATTATTACTTTTGCCAAGTTGGAAAGTAGGCAAAGATAATCAGTGAATCGATTTTTTTTTAGTTTTTCATATGATCAATTGACTCTCTATTAAGAAAATAAAATTATGTTTGACATTTGTTTTTAATAAAGAAGCGGTAATATTATTTGGATTATTCGTGTTAAGTTTTAGGATAGGTACAAATGTAATAGCACTCTATTTTGTATGTATTTTCCAAATGCAACAATCTCTCTTTCATTTATATTAGGAATGAGGCTAGGAGAGACATGTCCCTTCATGGGACATGTCTATTCATTATTATTTATAAGAAAGGACATGCCTCTTCCTATTAATCATAATTTAATCAATCTTATAATGTTTCATCAATCAATTATTAATTAAGAATAATATAATAATTTAATATTGAATATTAAATTTCATATGATTAATAATAATATAACATATATAATATATTATTATTAATCAATCTGTATTATATATATTCTAACGATCATATGACTGAAGCTACAAACATTAACACTCCCTCTTAGCTAGGGAGGATGATCAAACATAATGTGTAGTGGTCTCCTGTGTTAACACTTACGACCCTCACCATAGCTATACAAAACATCAACACTCCCTCTTAGCTAGGGAGGATAAAATTCACATCACAATAAGTTCATAAATTGTGAAAGTTGTTCCCAAGTAGATTGCCTCCATCGGCGATTTGA
>MU223155.1:3122766-3146901 GCA_018584345.1 Thuja plicata
AATATATTATTATTAATCAACATGTATTATATATATTCTAACGATCATACGACTGAAGCTACAAACATTAACACTCCCTCTTAGCTAGGGAGGATGATCAAATAGAATGTGTAGTGGTCTCCTGTGTAAACACTTATGACCCTCACCATAGCTATACAAAACATCAACAATTCATTTATTTATAATATTTTCATATATAATTTAATATCTAACATTTACAAATATTTTTCTTTTTTGGGTTGACTAAAATTAAATTGAATGCACAATTAGTAATATTTGTATATAATAGGTTAGTTCAAAAGTAGGGAAAGTCAATCAACAATTTGAATTTTTTTTATTTTCATTTTCAGTTAGTCATATGGTCAATTGATGTGCTATAAAGAAAATAAAATTATATGTGAGAAACTTCATTGATAAAGAAGTGGTAGCCTCATATGGGTTGTATGTAAACTTATAATAACTCTATATGATTTAATATTTAATGTTCACTCTCTTAAATTGATAACATCATTAGAATACACAAAAAAACCCAATAAAGAAGTTATATAAAAGTACTCCTTCTCTTAGCATCATCCTTTCTATCTCACTCTTCCTCTTTCTCTCTTGACCTTTACTTCTTTCTCCTTTATTTTATCTCTAACTCTCAACCTCTCTATAGTTTTATCTCTCCCTCTCATAAAGATCTTCAGCTTATTCTATGTATGTGAAAGAGGATAGCTTACTTTTAGGTTCACCTTGAGTTAGCTTTATGTTTTTCTAGTTCCTAACCTCTTATACTCTTTTCCCTCTCTATTTTGATTCTTAAACAAGCCCAAATAGACACATATTTGTGCATATATCTATCCTACTACTAGAATTGTGTTCTATTTTTCTTTATGAATCATAAATGTGTTGCTTTGTATAATTTTCGGAAGACAATAACCACAACACAAAAACCACCACAAAAAAGATAATTTTAGTGGACACAAAATGCACCTCTCTCTCTCTCTCTCTCTCTCTCTCTCTCTCTCTCTCTCTCTGAAAGTATGGGTGCATCCTTTCCGCAACACTCTACATCCTTTGCAGCCCATCCTCTTTAGACTACAAAATGCGAAAACNTTTTAGTGGACACAAAATGCCCCTCTCTCTCTCTCTCTCTCTCTCTCTCTCTCTCTCTCTCTCTCTGAAAGTATGGGTGCATCCTTTCCGCAACACTCTACATCCTTTGCAGCCCATCCTCTTTAGACTACAAAATGCGAAAACAACTTCAATAAAATATGTTTTTTCAAAAGAAGAATCTATATTTACAACGGGTAGAAGGAAAATTAGTGAGATAGGCAGGAAAAGAAGACGATTGACAATAGAAATGGCTAAAAAATCTCATCAAACTGAATCTTAAATCTATTCTCCAAGTTAATTAAATATAATTTTTTAATTATTTATTTTATTTACTAATTTATATATTTTTACAAATATATGTTTACACATAGTAGTACATTAAAATTGCATTTAAAGACAATATATTAATTTTTATAAAAGATTTTATTTAATTAAAGTATTATTCTTTTGAATTTGATCTTTGGTTTAAAAATAACTAAATAAGTTTATTTTCATTTACACTTTGCTTCTTATTTTATATTACATTTTAATAGTAAAATATTTTTGAACACATAATAATATATTAAAATCAATTTCAAAAATAAATTTAGACTTAAAGATAATTTATATAATTCAAAGAACATAGAAATCGATATAAAGATGATTATTATAATAAACTATTATACAAAATAAATATCTTATATAAAATTTTATTTTAATTTAAATAACATTTATTTTTTATTTTTATTATTATTATATTTTAATAAATTTATTTCTAATATTCTTATTTAAAAATTTCCTTTAAATTATTGATTAAAATTTTTCAAAAACAATTTTAGTAATATCTTACATTAAAAATATTGATTATTTTTTTTTTTTTTGGGCACAATTTGTAATATATCGGCAATGGAGTCTTAAAGTTATGTATTACATAAGTCCATGCAAAAAAAGACCAATTTACTATCTATGTGATCTTCCACGCGTCTTCGACCTACCCATCATACAACAAGGTGCAATTGCTTGTTTAAGTTACTACATAAATATAGTGTTTGTCCATTCAAACACATGACAACGGGGCGTGCTAGACTATATCTATCATATGCAAGGACCTTGACACAGAGGTATCACTGTCATCGTCTTCTACTTGGTTTACCAGCGCCTGTACGCTCCCTGGAATTCGTGGCGCAGGAGCCTCCATCCTTCCTTCCAATATCTTCACCACTTCTCCCATGCTCGGCCTCAGATTCTCATCGTCTTGAATACACAGTTCTCCAACCACAGCAGCTCTTTTGACCTCATCGATATCTGCCTCGCTATCCTGTTATCCACCATGCCTATTACGCTTCCTCTCTGAATTTGCAATGAAGCCCAAGTAGGAAAGTACAACCTGCTCTCCTCCACCCTTAAATCCAGATTTCTACGACCGGATATTATTTCCAACAACGTCATACCAAGACTGTATACGTCTACCTTTGGAGTGATTGGGAGCCCCGTGATCCACTCCGGCGCCAAGTACCCTCGAGTTCCTCTTGTGGTTGTCAATACGCGGCTAAAATCTCTGCCCAACACCTTTCCCAACCCAAAATCAGCTATCTTCGGGCTGAAATCATTGTCCAGAAGAATGTTTTCAGGCTTGACATCGCAGTGGATGATTTGATCTCTGCATTCCTCATGCAGGTAAAGTAATCCTCGTGAAGTGCCCAGCGCGATCTTAAACCGGGTCGTCCAATCCAACACCTTCAGTCCTTCTTCCTCTCTACGGAAGAGGAATGAATTTAGAGAGCCATTGGGCATGTAGGCATACACCAGCTGCCTTCGAGAGCCTTCTACGCAGAATCCATACAGCTTTACCAAATTCACATGTTGTACAATACGGACGGTACTTATTTCGGCACGGAACTGCTTTTCTGCTCTTGCACAACCCTCTATTATTTTAACTGCCACAAGCGTGCTGTCTGGCAGAGTTCCTTTGAACACCGAACCGAAAGCTCCGCTTCCCAGCTCATGCTTGAAATTCTCGGTTGCAACTCGCAGCTCTTTGTAACTGAATGCTTTGAGTATGGTTGGCATGTCCTCTTCTACGCTCTTCTTCTGTAGTCTTCGACGTTTCCACAAAAAAATTGCGGCCAGCAGGAGAGCAAAAACAATAGAGAAAGCCGCGGCAGAAGGAAGTAAAATAAGTAGTCTAGGGGGCTTTCCTGCTTCTCACTGATGTCGACTTCTGCAGCTCAGAAGCTGCCAGCCTGATGAAGATGGATTCATTATTAGATGAAACTTGCATTTTGGATAAACTCCCAAACAAGAGTCTACAGGCTGGTCGATAAGATATAACGAAAGCAAAGGCTATACAGGAGCAATTTTTGAGACAAGCAGTCCTGCAGCCTTGCATCGTTTGCTCGTTGTGGTATGAGAAAGCTCCTTCTTCGGGCAAGGATCGGTTTCTTGTTTCCAGGAAGCCGTCGGTGGTGCCCGCGGTGACAGAGCAGCTCAGGGGTCTTCGCCGAGCACACCCATTTGACAAAACACCTCGAGTCTTATGCTTGGGTGTGAAACCCTCAATACATCTGCAGTCATCATTCAAATTACACAGTCCATACGTGCCACAGATATCATACTGACTGCACTGACCTTGGTATGAAGACCACCACTGAATCCAAGTACCATCATCCATCAAGTAGTAAAGGTCTATTTCGCCCTTCTCATCTAACTTGAACCGTGCTGTGAAGGTGAATACAGAAAAATTAACGTATATTCTTGAAGGAGAAAGCTCCACACAGGACACTTTGAATCTCTTAGGAGTATGCCCTTCCGGAACGTTGGCGAAATAGTTCTCATTCCACTCTCCACTGGGCCAATATGGAATGCTGTTGTTATAGATTAATAGCAGCTGTGTCCTTCCTGGGGTCATGTCCATCTCATCAGAGAAGAGCCCACTAGCAGGATCCGAAGAACTCTTCCAGGAATTTAGGCTCATGCCTTCCCACAACTTCATGCCAGGCAAAAATGTATTTGTCGGGTGACCGAAACTCTCCCAAACAATCTCTGACTTGTTGCGGCCGCGACCCAAAATAATGAAATTGCCAAGCTCCGTTATCACTGCGCGTGATCATTTCAGAGCTGTATCAGCCGACCACACTGACCGACCCTTTCCATCGAACAGTCTGAGATGACCATGGCTTGAAAAATTCAGAACACCGGCCATGGCTTTGACAGGATCATCTCTGTTAGCCACCCAAACTATGACCTTCGGAGAGATTCCTCTGTACCAGATGCCAACCTACCATTTATTCGTTCCATTTGGACAGAAAAATCCTAATTCAAAAGTGCCATTCTTTGATGCTATGGTCTCATTTCCACCGAGCAAATCCCCCGGCAGAAGCGAATCCCCACCATCTAGTGCCAATGAATTGCAATTATTCAGCCCAATAATCACAGTTATTGCTAGGACCAAATACTTCATCGCCATTACGATACCATGCGAGTTGTATTTTTCTAATATAAAGAGAAAACAAAGATACTACGAAATGAACGAACACGGACGAAGTTGTGGCGCGGACCCAAGAAAATGAGTTCGGAGTTTCCTTGACAACTTTCCGCAACCATCCAAAATTTTTGAAATTTTCTACGCTCGAGGACTTCTAAACGTGAATCTAAGGACTATCTACGCGTATTGAATATCTACCTGTTTAATACGCTTCAATGGTGAATAAAACAAACAAATGATTTGACAGCGTACATATGCCACTACCTCACACCAGATTAGTTAGTTTGTTAGTTTGGACAGTTGTCTCACCACTTGCTAACAATAATTAATGAATTATTTGTTTGTTTGATTCTTTTAGGTGACAACTTGCAATTAATTTTTTGTTTGGTTGTTGGGTTGTAATTTATCTCAGCTGTTGACTGAGAATTGATCTCAGCCGTTGGTTTACCAACAAGGGTAGTATAAAAGGGGGTCTAGGGGCATTTAGAGAGACATCAATCACATCACACAAACACAAGTTGGAGAGCATTTGCAGTGTTAGCAAATGAGTTTGCAGTGATAGCAAACAGTCTTGCAGAGTTAGCAAGGGCGCAGTGATAGCGTTGGGGATAGTAGTGGAGGAATATCAACAGGAGGAGTTAGGAGATTGTCTGAGTTATGCCAATGAGAGGCAAGGAATTTTGTATCTCTTAATTTTGCTGAAGATTAATATATATTTCTCATCTGCAGTACTGGTTTTCCCTTCGGGGTTTTTCTAGGGACAATTTGTCCAAAAATCTTGTGTTCTTTATGTTGCATATTTCTTTCCGTATTTTTATTGGTGAAGTTGCAGTTGTGTTATTTTTCGATATTCAGCTGTAAATTTATTTTCAGCAATTAAATAATCTTTATGAGATAGGAGATTAATAATCAGTGACTACAATAGGAATTTTTACATGGTATCAGAGCAGTGCTGAGGGTAGAAAAGGTTTACCCTAGGCAAAGGAAATAAATTTGAGTTTGACCTCTTTCGAGTTATTGTTTCTTTTATTTCTTTGAGATGGCCTCAGCAGGTTTGAGAGATCAGGACAGATTGGATGGTGCCTCAAATTTTGGTGTCTGGAAAGCCAGAATTTCTTTATTGCTGGAAGAGAATGGTATCAAGGAATATGTTACCAGTACTGTAGCTGTACCTATAGATCCAGTACTACTTGCAGCATACAAGAAGGATGATGCCAAGGCGAGGAGGATAATCCTTGATGGTGTTAAGGACCATATTGTTCCACATATCGTAGAGTTAGATACAACAAAGAAGATGTGGGACGCCATTATGAATCTGTACCAGAATGCTACCACTAACCGGAAGTTGATTCTCAGATAAAAGTTGAGGAATACCCGAATGAACAAGGGAGAAGATGTTACAAGTTACCTCACCAGTCTTAGACTTGTCAAGGATGAGTTAGCAGCTGTTGGAGATAAGCTAGATGAAGACGAGCTAGTAAGAATAGCCCTAAATGGGTTTACTAAGCAGTGGGATGTCTTTGTTCAAGTTATTAATGGACGAGAGACCTTACCTAGCTGGGATCGACTATGGAGTGATTTCACTCAGGACGAGCTTAGACTAAGTCTTGTCAATGGTGCCAACAATAAAAGTCAGAAAAGTGAGGTGGAACAGGAAAATGTTGCCTTATCGGGTAAGGGGAAAGCAAAGAAGGGGTCGAGCAAAGGATCAAATTCACAAAGTAAGAAGAAGGAGGACCTATCTAAGGTCAAGTGCTTTGGTTGTCATGCGTTTGGCCACTATGTCAGTGATTTCCCGCAAAGGAAGGGTAAGAAGCAGGTGGCGGCTTCAGCAAGTGCAGATAAGCTCTCGAGTAGAATGGGGGATGAGTTCACACTCATAGCTTGCATGATTAGCTCAACTTCATAGAGTGTTTGGTACATAGATAGTGGGGCGTCATTTCATATGACAGGAGTTAGAGATTACTTCTCTAGTTATAAGGAGGAGAACACCAGTATCCAGATTTCTTTGGGAAACTTGTCCAAACTCAACTCAGTTGGGAAAGTGACTGTTCAGTTTCAGAGGGAGAATGGAAAGGTAATTCCTCTTCATGATGTGTTGCATGTGCCAGGCTTAGGTATGAATTTGGTTTCTGTATCTATCCTTCAGGATAAAGGGTATAATGTTCTCTTTAGAGGGATGCATGTTTTGATTAAGCATAAAGATTGCAAATCACCAGTATCTATTGGAGTTAGGAGCGGTCATCTTTATAGATTGCAGTTTGATACTCCCAAGGCACTCATGAGTAGCAGTAACCCTAGAGATCTTGGAGAGCTATGGCATAGGAGGATGGGCCATATTCATCATGGAGCACTTAGATTTCTTCGTGAGACGGTGACAGATGTTCTAGAGGTGAGCACAGAGCATGATGATGTGTGTAAGGGATGTGTATTGGGGAAGTTTGCGAAAGCATCTTTTCCAAGAAGTGACACCAGATCTACGAGTGTTCTTGGTCTAGTAGATTCAAATGTAGGTGGACCAATGTCGACGAAATCTCTCAGAGGATATGAGTACTATGTTACTTTTATTGATGATTTCTCCAGGAAGACCTGGATATACTTCTTAAAGACCAAGGATGAGGTTTTCAGTCACTTCCAAGAGTTCAAGGCTCTTGTGGAGAACTTGACAGGAAGGAAGATAAAGGTTCTTCGGTCAGACAATGGAGGCGTTTACAAAGGAAATAAATTCTAGGAGTTTTGTACCAGGGAAGGAATCAAGAGAGAGTGGACTATTCCTTACAATCCACAGTAGAATGGAGTTGCTAAGAGGAAGAACCGGTCCATATCAGAGGCAGCAAGGGCTATGCTACATGACCAGGATATGCCCTGCTACTTATGGGCAGAGGCATGTAGTACAATAGTGTACATACAAAACAGGGTTCCACATAAAGTACTAGGAAAGATGACACCAGAGGAAGCTTTCACAGGTAAGAAGCCAAATGTCAGTCACTTCAGGATATTTGGAAGTTTGGCATATTGTCATATTCCAGGTGACACCTGTAGCAAGTTAGATCAGACTGTAGAGAGGGGGTACTTTGTTGGGTACATTGAAACCTCAAAGGCATACCAGATATTCATTCTAGGGACCAGACGGATCATTGTTTGGCGTGATGTCAAGTTCATGGAGGACAAGGCATTTAGAAGGTCCAAAGATTTTCCAACAGAAGATTAGTGTAAGCAGCCAATGGAAGCTCCAAGGGTAGCTCAACAGAGTCAAGGGCAACAAAGCTCAAGTACAGTTACTAGTACAAGTGAAGGCTCAGGTGGTGAGAGTTCACAGAGTGTGGAGAAACTGGTGCAACAGGAAATGCATCAAGAAGATATGGAGGTTGATATTTCATCCTCTACAGCTGGCAGTTGGAACCGTGAGGTTCAACAGAGGGATACTCAGGAGTTTGTGGGAACTCCTAGGAGGAGTACAAGATCAAGGAAACAACTAGTCAAGTTTAATGACTATGTGACTTTAGTTAGTCAGTTGGTAGATAGTGAGCCTTCCAGTTATCAGAAAGCAACACAACATCAGGTTTGGCGAGATGCGATGGTTGAGGAATATACCTCAATAATGCAGAATGATGTGTGGGAGGTAGTGCCTAGACCAACAGATAGGGCAGTGGTTGGATCATGCTAGATCTACAAGATCCAGCATGGTGCAGATGGTAGCATCACGAAATACAAGGCAAGGTTTGTGGCCAAGGGGTTCTCTCAGAAGGAGGGAATAGACTATGAGGAGACATTTGCTCCAGTGGCCAGGTATACTTCTATACAAGCTGTGATCTCATTTGTAGCACAGATGGGATGGCAAATCCAACAAATGGATGTTAAGACAACATTCCTTAATGGTGAGTTAAAGGAGGTATACATAGAACAACTAGAAGTCTTTGTAGCACATAGCAAGGAGACCCACGTGTGCAGATTGAAGAGAGATTTGTACAGGATCAGATATGTTCAAGGTGAAGGAATCAAGTTGATAGGCTATACTGATGGAGATTGGGCAGGTAGTACAACGGACAAAAGGAGTACTTCTGGATGTTGTTTCAGCTTGGGATCGGGAGTTGTTTCTTGGTTTAGCAGGAAGCAGAAGTCTGTGGCTCTGAGTTCTGCAGAGTCAGAATACATTGCAGATAGTATGGAAACATGTGAAGCTATATGGCTTCAAAAGTTGCTAGTAGCCTTGTTTGGTCAGAAGGTTGAGACTACGGTGATACACTGTGACAATCAGAGTTGCATCAAGTTGACTAAGAATCTGTTGTTTCATGATAGGTCAAAACATGTTAGTTTGTTAGCTTGGACAACTGTCCCACCACTTGCTAACAATAATTAATTAATTGTTTGTTTTTTTGATTCCCCTAGGTGACAACTTGCAATTAATTTTTTGTTTGGTTGTTGGGTTGTAATTTATCTCAGCCGTTGACTGAGAATTGATCTCAGCCGTTGGTTTACTAATGAGGGTAGTATAAAAGGGGGTCTAGGGGCATTTGGAGAGACATCAATCACATCACACCAACACAACTTGGAGAACATTTGCAGTGTTAGCAAATGAGTTTGCAGTGATAGAAAATAGTCTTGCAGTGTTAGCAAGGGCGCAGTGATAGCATTGGGGATAGCAGTTGAGGAATATCAGCAGGAGGAGTTAGGAGATTGTCTGAGTTCTTCCAGTGAGAGGCAAGGAATTTTGTATCTCTTAATTTTGCTGAAGATTAATATATATTTCTCATCTGCAGTACTGGTTTTCCCTTCGGGGTTTTTCCAGGGACGATTTGTCCAAAAATCTTGTGTTCTTTGTGTTGCATATTTCTTTCCGTATTTTTATTGGTGAAGTTGCAGTTGTGTTATTTTTTGATAGTCAGCTGTAAATTTATTTTCAACAGTTAAATAATATTTATGAGATAGGAGATTGATAATCAGTGACTGCAATAGGAATTTTCACACCATTTGGTCTTCTAAAAGATTGGGGATAATCTACGTGAAGACATCTCTTTTGAATGCTTCCACAAAATTGAAAAAGAATAGGAATTTGGTTTTCTAAACGAGTTTCTACGCTTGAAAACAGGATTTAAGTCAAGTCTTTGTCTTGGATGAAACATAGGCTTGGCTTTTTTTTACATAGAGATAGAGGTAGAGAAAGACTTAGAGATAGGGAGATAGTGATAGAGAGACATGGAGAGACCGGAAAAGGGGAGAGATATATGTTTTTTTTTTTCAAATTTATAAATGATGAGTTTAAATATTTAAAATAAGGAATTTGGGTAGTAAAATTAAAAAATCAAAGAGAGTTTGGGCTAGAGATAAATAGGTTTCTAATTGTGACTTGCTTTGCTAAAAAATAAAGTTTTGATTAAAGAGTCAATAAAATATGGTTATTTACTTTCAATTTTGAGGTTTTTCTACTATGCATTCAATGATTAATTTTTTTCTTTTTGGTCATAATTTTGTACTCTAAATTATATGTTGTAGTTGATAAGAATTTGAGTCACTCCTTATTTTTTATTCTAATCCTATAGAACATTTTCCATGAAATAGAAATAACAAATCATTATTTTTTGCCCATGTACTTGACTATTTTTTTACTAGACATAAATCACTATAAGTACTCAAACATTAGTCAGTCTAATATTCCAACAAGAGATTATTTATGTGCACCCAAATTGGTTTCATATGGCTCAGTATTTAATGAGTCAAAATTCCTATGCTACTTCTCGATGTATAACGGTTTGGAATCCATCGACCATATACCTCCTTGAAGGATTTTTGCCCTTTCTTCTTCAAACCCAATGATAATTGTGAAGAAACCCTTGGGAATAAATTTATTAAGGTATGACATCTTCTAAGTGGCCTCACCCCAATTCTGATTTTTTTTTCTCTCTGATCTTGCTCCAATGAATTGGCAAAATAGCCCTACCTTTTCTAAACAGAAAATGTCATATCCAACTCCTTATGATAGATTAATTGTCGCAAGATCATTAACCTCATCATTATGAACTAGGTCAAAATTAGCACTCTATCCAGCTTGCTCTATCCGCCTGCGAATTAATTGGAATCTACCCTTTCATACCCTGTTTCTCCTTTGATTGCAATTTTTTGCTATCTATTCCTTCATTCTATGCCATTTTTTTTTTCTTTTAGGAGATAATAAAATCATAACTGTAATTCTGATATATTCTGATAAAAGATATTTCTCACATAACCTTCCCAGACAAACTAGTATTTATATAGTTTTAAAATTAGCGTTGTTATTTAATGATTTTTAGGGTGGTTGAATATAGTTCAACATGATTTATAATTTTTTACAATTGTTTTTAATTAATATTTTATATTTGTAATAAAAGATGTGGATTTATAGATTGTAACAAGATTTATGACTGCGTTTTTATGTACACATATGTAGGAGGTGTATATGGCTCCAACTACAGAAAATATCTATCGAAGTTAATAAACATGAAGACAATATCTTTTGAAGGACTCCATGAAATGAATAGAATAGTAATTTTATTTTCTAAATAAATTTCTACATTTTTTCTACACTTGAGGACAAGATGTAAGTCTAGTATTTGTCTTAAGTGAAAGAAAAACATATTCCTAGAAATTAACATGAAATTTTTTCCTCATGAGTTTGAAAAAAAAGAAAGATTGTATTAATGATTAGTAATTTTGCCAAGTTGGAAAGTAGGCAAAGTTAATCAGTAATTTGAATATTTTTAGTTTGTCATATGATCAATTGACTTGCTATTAAGAAAATAAAATTATGTGTGAAAATTTTATTTAATAAAGAGGTGGTAATCTTAGATGGATTATTCATTTATTTATATTAATTTCTTATATAATTTAATATCTAACATTTATAAATATTTTTTTGTTGTCAGGTTGACTATAATGAAATTGTATGAATAATTAGTAATATTTGTATGAAATAGGTAAGTTCAAAAGTACGGAAAGTCCATCAGCAATTTGATTTGTTATTTTTATTTTCAGTTAGTCATATGGTCAATTGATGCTCTATAAAGAAAATAAAATTATGTGTGAGAAATTTCATTGATAAATAATTGGTAGCATTAGATGGATTGTATGTCCACTTATACAAACTCTATATAATTTAATATTTAATATTTAGTCTCTTAAATTGATAACATCAATATAATGCACAAAGTCCCCAATAAAGAAGTTTTCTAAAAGTATTCCTTCTCTTAACATCCTCCTCTCTATCTCACTCTTCCTCTTTCTCTCTTGAACTTTATTTGTCTCTCCTTTATTCTATCTCTAGATCTCTTCACCTCTCTATAGTTGTATCTTTCCCTCTCATAAATATTTTCAACTTATCCTATGTGGGTGCAAGAGGATGGACTACTTATAGGTACACCTTGAGTTAGCTTTATATTTTCTGAGTTCCAAACCTCTTACACTCTTTCCTACCTCAATTTTTGGTTCTTAAACCAACCCAAATAGACACATATTTGTCAACATCTATGCTACAACTAGAAGTGTGTTATATTTCCCTTTAGGAATCATAAATGTGTTTCTTTCCATAATTTTCCAAAGACAATAACCACGGTAGCAAAAAATGTCCACAAAAATATAATTGTACTGGACACAAAAAGCACCCCTCCTACCCTCTCTCTTTCTAGCCCCCACCAATCTCAAATTGAAGATACATAAAAGCCTCATTGTGCTCTTGATTCTCACAATTGTAGCCAATACTTCTCTCGATCAACTATCACATCTGGTATCTTAAGAGAGAAGTTGAGACTGTATAATGGTCTATTTTCCTCCTTTTTGGTATCTCATTCATTTATCATTCATGTATTTTTATCTTTTATATATTTTAATTTCTATTTTATCTCTATTAATAGCAGTTTTCTCCATAGTAATGATCATTTTTATTATGCATCTCTTTTATCTAATCTATCTATCTATCAATCTGTCTTTTGAGGTGTAAATACCAAAACAAAAGCTTTTTCATATCTTAGCATGGGTTAGTAATGAGTAGGTCTGGTTTGGTTAGTATAGGTTTGGATGGAATTTACATCTTTGGAAATGTTGTTTAATAGATTTCCTCTTCAAATAAATAATTAAACTATAGATCTCTTTGCCTAGGTAGGTAGACAAATTGTTAGAGAATAGTTGGAGAGATCCCCATTAGTTGGATAATCTTCCTCTAAATGTTAGAGGTAAAACTCCTTCTTATGATGTAATTTTAGATTTTCCCCGGTACTCTTTTAAACATAAAGTAGAAAATGCATACTTTAAAAAAAAAAAAAAAAACTCTAATTGATTCTCACTCTCATATAACATTACAACTAGGATTATTAGAGAAAGAATGACACATTAAAACCTAAGCATAGGAAATTTGTAGGTTCCAATGAATATTTATAATGAAGGGGAAATGGACGTAAATGACACAAAGTTCACACATCTAGGACCCATAAATGATGATTTGGAGAATAACATTAACTTCATCCAAATTATGTGAATATTCAAGACTCAAAGATACTAAAATAATCAGACTCGTGATCTATTGTACAAATGAAATTATCCAAAGATAATTACAATTAATATACAAAAAAAAAAAAATTCAATTTCAAAAGTTCCCTTTATTTTCTCAATATAAATTAGGAGTTCACAAACTATTTATTTTTATTGAAACAATTAAGTTTCATTCCATAAAAATACATTCATAGCTCCCCCTTTTACAATCTTAAAACTAGAAAAGGTTTCCTCCTTTTGAGCCTATACTTTAGAAATTTTTGGATCCTATATTATCTTCTTATTCCTCATTTAAAGACTATTTCCATGCCCTTTCAGTTTTTGTGGCTATTTAGTTTCTATAAATAATTCTTTAAATTCATTGCAAGGATAAAATATAAAAATATTTCCTCTTCTTGTGGATATAACGTGTAATTCAACTTAGGGCTATATGAATATAAGGGTTACATTGCAAATTAATGAAAGTCAAATTAATTAGGTTATTTTCTTCAAATAAATATCTTCTAAAATTATGTATATTTTTTGGGGTAATTTAATGAACTTTGTGATGCAACAACTTAATAAGGGAAAGAATATTAGCAAATTTTAGTAGATTACATTGTTAAATGACTATACCATTAGATAAATTATTGTGTTTTTTTTGTAACTATTATACATTTCTCTTTGAATGATTATGTATTCTTGGTGCTAAGTAATATCATTAAATTTTAACCATTTCACAACAATGCATAAAATGAAAAGGAATTATCTTGAGAAAAATTTCAACCATTAACATATAGCACAATATCACTAGGTAAATATTTTGACATATTAAGTTTCACCATGTTAGAAGAAAAATTAGCATTGGTAAACTCATTAGAAGATATATATATACCCTTAACAATTGATCGAGAGCATTACTAATAGTCTCACAACTAAAACTAAACCAAAACTATATGGGAAGATACCACAATCTTACTACAACAAGAATTATTTTAATGGGATCATTCAGAGGGTTGAATGAATGAACCAAAGATTAAATCAAAAGAGGACAAGAATCTCATTCTTGTCTCAATTATCTAACAAAACCTATCTATGTTCAAAAAGTTTAAAATAGTCCATTTAGAAACCTCTAGTATACATGAAATTCTCTATTTTACCTTCAACCAAAATAGTCCACTTATTTGAAATCAAATGATGTGAATTTGAATGAGAGAATAATAAGTGGATAAATTGGTAGAATAATTATTATTACTATACCATTCACCACTATAATAGTAGAAGAGACAACCCCAAAATGGGGTCCCACTTAAGAAGACACATATACAAAATTCCCCGATTTAATAATATAAAAACAAGGAGAAGTATGTATTACTATAAAAAGATAGGAATGTTGAAGGTCAATCACTGGCATAGAACACTCCATTGTAGGAAAATCCCAAATTAAAGGAGAAAATCTAACTAATAAAAAAAATTGTTTATTAACCCAAGGGTTGTGGATAACCCACCAATATAAGCATAGAGAAATAAGAATTACATTAGGATATGAAGAACCGACAAATGAAAAATGATCATTTTAAATGTGAGAGTGAATGATGGATGGATAAGAGTGTGAAAGTTTCATTCTACTTTCGATATAGTAAAAGATGTGATACAACAATTGTGAAAGAGAAAATATTTATCCTGAACTTTGCCCTCTAAATATATAATATAGGCCATAAAAAAATATAATACTTGTCAAGAAAATATCACAAAAAATTGAATATGAAATAATAGAAAGATCTTTGTAAATTGATGTACTAAAGAAGTACATGTGAATTATACTGCAGATATCTCCACTAGTTGGTTGATCTTCCTCTAAAATTTAGACCTACAAATCCCACCTATGATGTAATTTTGGGTTTTCCTCGGTACTCTTTTAACCATAAAGTAGAAAAGGCATACTAAACTATAAAAAAAAACTATGCTCAATTCCCACTCTCATATCACAGTATGATGGGGATTATAAGATCATGAATGACACATTAACACCTAATCATAGCAAGGATATAGGTGTAAGTGCATATTTATAATGAAGGGGAAATGGAGGTAAATGACAGAAAGGTCACACATCTAGGACCCATAAAAGATGATTGGAAGAATAACAGTAATTTCATAAAAATTATGTGAATACTCGAGACTCAAAGTTCCTAAAATAATCTGACTCATGATTTGTTGTACACATAAAATTATCCAAAGATAATTTCAATTAACATAACAAAAATAAAAATTATAGAGAAAAACAAATGAAAAAATAGTTTCAAAAGTTCCCTTCATTTTCTCAGAAAAAATTAGGAGTTCACAAACTTTTTATTTCTATAGAAAAGATCAAGTTTCACTCCAAAAGAATACATTAATATCTCCCACTTTTACAATCAAAAACAAAAAAGGTTTTCTCTTTTGAGCCCACTCTCTAGAATTTTTTAAATCCTATATTATTTTCATATTCCCCATTTAAAGACTATTTCCATGTCCTTTCAATTTTTGTGGCTCTTTAGTTTCTATAAAGGATTCTTTAAATTCATTGGAAGAATAAAATATACATATTTTCCTCTGCTCATGGATATAACGTTTAATTCAACCTAGAGATATACCATTATAAGGGCTACATGCAGCTTAATGGAACTCTAATTAATTAAAAAAATTCTTCAAAGAAATATCTTCTAGAAAATATGTATATTTTATTGGTAATTTTAACAAAGTTTATGATGCAACATTCTAATAAGGGAAAGAATACTAGAAAAATATTAGCATATTGCACTGTTAGATGGTTATACCATTAGGTGAATTATTGTGTAATTTTTGGTAACTATTAGTCATTCCTCTTTGCTTAAATATGTATCTTTGGTGCTATGTAATTAATTTTAACCATTTCACAACAATGCATACAAAGCAAATAAATTATTTTGAGAAAAATGTCAACCATTAACCTATAGCACAACCTCATTAGGTAGCACTTTTCACATACCAAGTTTTACCACGTTACAAGAAAAATGAGTGTTGGTAAAGTCATTAGTAGATAGATATACTATTAAGAACTGATAAAGAGCATTAGTAATAGTCTCACAAGTAGAACTAAACCAAAATTATATGGGAAGATAAGGCAATCTCACTACAAAAGGAATTATTTCAATGGGTTCATTTAGAGGGTTGAATGAAGGAACCAAACGTTGAATCAAAAGAGGACAAGAATCCCATTCTTGTCTTAATTATTGAATAAAACCTAAATATATTCACAAAAATTAGAATAGTCCATTTAGAAACCTCTAGTAGACAGTAAATTTTCTATCTTACCTTCAACAAAAGTAGTCGACTTATTTGAAATAAAATAATGTGGATTTGAGAGAGAGAATTTAATAAGTGGATAAAGTGGTAGAATAATTTCTATTACTAGACCATTCACCACTATAATAGTAGAAGAGACAGCCCCAAAATATGGGTCCCACTAAGGAGGAAACATATACGAGATTCCTTGATCCAATAATAACAAAACAAGGAGAAGAATGCACTACTATAGAAAGAGAAAATCCATAATCAAAGGAGAAAATCTAACCAATAAAAATAATTGTTTATTAACCCAAGAGTTATAGATAACCCAACAATAGAAGAGGTAGAGGAATATGAATTCCATTAGGAGATGATAAACCAACAAGTGGAAAATGATCATTTTAAATGTGGGAGTGAATGATGGATGGAGAGGAGTGTGAAAGTGTCATTATACTTTTGACATAGTAAAAGATGTGATAAAACTATTATAAAAGAGAAAACATTTATCGTCAAGTTTGTCCTCTAAATATATAATATAGGTCATTTGAAACTATAATACTTGTCAAGAACATATCACAAAAATTTGATTATGAAATAATAGAGAGATGTTTCTAAATTAAAGTACTAAAGAAGTATGAGATGAAGTATATGATAAATCGACTCAATTCTCAATAAATCTAAGGTTAATGTGGCTATATCCTCTTAGAAATATAATTTAAAATAGATACACGAGTGTGATTATTAGTCAAAGGAATCACAATTTATCATGAAGGAAAAATTTCAATACATTTATAAGTAAAATGTGTTGTAAAGAAATTAAAAAATTTAATGACCTTTATATTCTCCAATTCTATAGTAATTCAAGAATCAAGTTTAAACTCAAAAATCTTTCATATTTTCCCATATGTATTTTGATAAATGGGGATGAAACTAGTTAACAAGGATGGATAATAAAGTACATCATTGTAAGTTCCTTCTCTTATGTTAGTAGATGACATTCCCAAAAATATAAATATACATGTTGTTATCCATTAGGATGTTCGGTAGAGTACAAGGTTCAACTAAAAGGAAGATGCCAGGAAATAAAGAAACATAATATGAAGTCAAAGAATTAAAAAAAATGACTTAAGGCTTGCAAACAAAAAATGCACATTTTCCTTCATCTTTTATCTCATTTTTTCCACTTTAAATACCCCGAATTATATAGATGATAATCATGTAAAGAAAAATTTAAAATAAAATAAATCATTGAGGTAAATATGACATTGTTCTTCCAAAATGGGTGCTTTAAATCATCAATATATTTCTTGTAAAAACTATGTTCATTGAATCCTTCAAACAATCAAGAGTTTGTTCTTAACATAAATAATAATTTAGAACCATTAAAAACAAATTCTAAATATATATTAAGGGAACATTTAAATCTTCCAATATTTCTTCATAAGATATAACTAATGTACCTTATATTTAAAAGTATTGAAAAAAAAAAATTGAATTTAAATGAATTTCAGGAGATTACACAAAGATGTGAAAATTAGCAACTCTTTGAAGTCCATTATTTAAGTGGGAGCTCGGAATAATGTAATCTCTAAACAAAACTTGATAGTTTTTTTATTAAAATGAGAAACAAAAAACTATGCCTAAAATATTAATATGGTTTTTGTCATAAATTCTTGAAAGAAAGTGGTAACCTATATTTTTAGTTCAAACACGTATTCAATTATTTTTCTTTAGTAGGCTCTATATATATTTTTAATAATTGATTCATAAACTTCTATCATAAGTGATATTGCTTAATGTGGAAAATCAAAATTGCCTAATCCTGTAACTAATAATGTGACAAGGAACTACCTCAAACATCTCCAAAATTGTTAATATCATAGTACATAATGCTATATTAATTTATCATGTCTAAATACTCATAGAGTCTATTGTCTATTGTATTGATAGAGTTCAACCCATTAATACATCGTTATGGGTTAGTTTTTTACATGATATTTAATTCGGTGAAATATTTATAATCTAAGTAAATTCTAGTTACATCTTCACCATTAAATATAATCCATATTCAAAGTCGCGTAATTAATTTAGAATTATTGATTAAGATCATGAAAAGTTTACAAATTTATATCATAATATCTGGTTGTTTTAATTTTACCAAACATACAAGATACTAGAATAGTAGGATATCTATTTTTTTTTATATTAAGTACAGTGAGATCAAAAAAATGAGAGTGAGTTCAGTAGAGTATCAACAAAAGAGATCCGGGAAGTGCTACCTCACACCAGGATCAACTGAAGTTCAAAGGAGATGAAAAAAATAGAAACAACCAGTATACATCAAGGCAGAGTGAAACAACAAGTGAAAGCACAACAATATGACATAGTGAAGCACAAAAGAGAGAAAAACTTCAAAGAAGGACAGCTAGTGCAGAAGGTCATGTAGGAGCGAGCCCAGGTAGTCCAACCCTGGGGACCTTCCATCCAAACCGTGCTTATCCTATTTTGTAATTGATCCAGCATCATAATTTTATCATCTAAGGCTTTCTTCTTGTCTCTTTTAAGTTCTTAGTTCAGATTGTTGATAGCTTCTTCAAAGGCAGCAAGATTATCAATGGTCCTTCTCCAATTGTATCCATCCTTCATTTCAAACATGAACATCGTAGCATGCCCCACTTTCAAGAACCTTTTCAGCTTATCCCTATCAATCATCATGTTGATCATAACCTGCAAGGAAATTTTGAAAAAAGTGAGTCTCCTGAAAGACTCAGTAAGAGTTCTGGGAACGTTTACAGTCTAATGTAATGAGCTTATAGAAACATAATAGCGAAACAACCATAAGTATTCACACAAGTTGACACAAGTATTTAACGTGGAAACCCAATATGGGAAAAACCACCAGTAACATGCTACCAAGTTTCACTCTTCTGAAATGAGCTCTGTGAGGAGCCAACCCTGTTAAAGGTTACAATAACACACTGTTAGGTGTGACCTGGTTAAAGGATTTAATCACCCTGTTAGGAGTGGCCTTGTTAGAGGACTTAGAGCATTCCACCTGAATTTCACCTTATTAGAGGATTTATACAAATGATTGTTAGGTCAACCTTGTTAAAGGATTTTAACTAATACAATGGTTAGAAAGTAATCAGTAGTTGTGATCTGATACATACAACTTACTTTACAAATTCAGATCTAGTTACAGCTCTGATGCTAATTTACTAGATGGCCTGCATTATAATTTTAATCTTATGATCTGCTTGGAAGTCCATCAAGCAATCACACATGCAGTTCTCTGCTTCTGTATTCAGCCTTCTCTGCTAGGTCATGCCAAACAGTAAATCAACTATGCAATTCACTTGCATACACACATCCACTTGCACACACTTGCACTTAATGAATAACCCCTTGAGGTTATCATATACCTCTCTATCTAGGTCAAATAAAAATTTTCTGCTTAATCAAGATCATAGATCTTAGGTTAGGTCAGATCCATTAGATCATTCCATCATTACATTACATTTACTTCTCCAAAGTAGTCTCTAATTAAATCTTGAAAACATGCATTAATTATGGTTACCCATACATTAAATTATGTGGATCAATCTTTAATTAACATTACATATCCTAATAAATCAACTAAGTTGGCCAGAGATCTCAAATCTCATCATTAATCCAATTATTGTAAGTCGTGCAACATCACTATTTTCACTGGGCAATTTCACTTGTGCTCAACACTAAACAGACTTTCTCATCACAAACAACTTCACTCGACACAAGCAACTTTTCTCGACACAAGCAACTTTACTCGGCACAAGCCAAACTTGCTTGGCACAAAACAACCAAAAAAACTATCTTTGAAAGATAAACAGCTAATTACTTTGCCAGAGTGCCAACTGATCAAGTACCCTTTTATTTCCTTAACTCAACCATTCACTTGGTCTTCTTGTTAAATATTCTTCATCAACAATAGATATGGTACTCAAACAGATAACAATAGTTTCACCAGTTAAGGTTTGACATCAATGACAAAATAATAATTTCTTGCATTGTCACTTTCCAACAATCTCCCTCTTTGGCATTGATGGAAACACAAAATATTAAAACAATGATTTAACAAGCATAGTTACGATACAATCCAAAAAGTCACTTGTGTTCCTTGATATGAACAAATCTTCATTAATGTCTTTAGCTTCATTCTGATTTTCGTCTGTAAAATATTTATCACTCTGTGTTTGTAATCACACTATAATCATCTGTGTCTAATCATCTGTAGACTCCCTCTGAGTACATAATCACTTCAATGTTTTTAATAGTAACTTCAGCCTCTATATAGGTAATCTTTCCCTCTTTATACTTCTTCCTTTATGTAATCTCTCCTTCTTGGTAATCTCTTCCTCTAGGAAATCTTAGGCAATCTTAGGCAATCTCTCCCTCTTTGACAACAATGCCAAAGATGTCGAAATCTTTATCATGTAGATCTTCAGTATCATGCTGATCCTGTCATCTTGATTATGACTAATTTTCTTTTCTGTCTTTGTCCAACTTCACAACTTTAGTCAGCATCCTAAAGTGTGATTTACTGTGCATGAATGTGTCAAGTATTTTGAATGTAATATTTGATGCAACAGTACCATACAAAACTTAATTAGCCTCAGTTAGGGGAATCACCCCCATTTTACCTCGTAGATACTCATGAGCATCCTTAGGTCTAGTGCCTTTGTGAATATGTCTGCCAATTGTTCTTTAGTGTTCACATAATCCTGTCTCACTTCTTTATTCTAAACTATCTCTCTTAAGTAATGATACTTGATATCTATGTGCTTTGTCTTCAAGTGCATAACAAGGTTTTCAGAAATATTAATGGCACTCATGTTGTCACAATATATGGCAATTGGTTTAGTGATTTCTTCATTCATACCTTTCAGTAGTATCTTCAACCACACAATGTTAGAGTAGTTGACAGCTGTTGCAACATACTCAGCTTCAGTTGTAGATTGTGAGGTGCAGTTCTATTTCTTGCTTGTCCGTGAGATCAATATTTTACCAAAAAGAAATGTTCCACTAGTAGTGCTTTTCCTGTCATCAACATTTTCAGCCCAATCAGAGTCAGTGTAAACGCTGAGTTCAAAATTGTCATTCTTCTTGTTATATAGACCATAGTCATTAGCTCCTTTCAAATATCTTAGAATCATTTTTACTGCCATCATGTGATTTTCCTTGGGGTTAGCAGAAAACCTTGTAACAATTCCAATAGCTAGGGCAATGTTAGGTCTACTGTGTACAAAATACTGTAGTTTTCCAATCATTGATTTGTAGAGTGTTTGGTTCACTTCTTTTGTGTCATCATCTTTTGTCAGCTTCTGTCTAGTAGCCATGGGTGTACTCACTGGTTTGGAATCTTCCATTCCAAAATTTTATAGTATCTCCTTGATATATTTAGATTGAGTGATATAGATACCATTCTTCATTTGATAAATTTGTAAGCCACAAAGAATTTTATCTCACCAAACATAGACATCTCAAATTTAGTTTGCATCTCTGTTGAAAATTTCTAGCATAACACATCTTGTCCACTAAATATGATGTCATCTACAAAAATTTCAGCTAATAATATACCTTTTCTTTGCTCTGTTTTCAAGTACAGGTTGTTTTTTTCATTGGTTACCATATTCCTTTTGTTTGGGTCAAAAAAACCATCAGCTTTCTCAATATACACTTCTTCTTCCAAGATACCATTGAGAAATGTAGACTTTACATCCATCTGACAAGCTTTGAATCCTTTATAGGCTGCATATGCAAGTAAGGTTCTGACTCCTTCCAATCTTGCAACTGGGGTGAATGTTTCACCATAGTCAATTCCTTCCTCCTGTGCATAACCCTTGCATACCAGTCTAGCTTTGTTTCTTGTCACACCTCCATGCTCATTCAGTTTATTCCTAAATACCTACTTTGTACCAATTACATTTTTATCCTTCAACCTAGGTACAAGTGTCCAAGTCTTATTCTTCAAATAATCTTTCACTGTTTTAGGCTCAAATTCACATAATAGACATGTGCCATTTCTCAACTTACTTTGTGTCATAACTGCAGAATCCTTCAATCCAATGATTTGATCAGAATTGTGGTGTCTCCTCACATATTTCACTAGATTATGCTCAGGTCTTATTTTAGATTCAATGTTTGTGTTTAGTTTTGGTTGATTCTGAGACTCGGCATCTCCATCAGATAGCTTGACATTCACTTGTTGTTGCTCAAAAACTCCACTCTGTGACTCAGCAGGTGCATGCAGTTTCTCGGTAGTACCCTCAAGTAATGTATTAGAATCCTCCTCATCCAGATATATGAATGATTTGTAGCTTTCAGGTTCTTGTGTACTTTTAGCTTCATTCCTTTTTGCAAACTCATCAATTCTAACATTCGCACTTTCCACAACTTTGTTAGTATTAGAATTCAAACATTTGTATGCTTTTCTTTTCATTGAATAACCAAGGAATATACCTTCTTCACCTTTAGCATCAAGTTTTCCATTTCTGTTGTTCTTTAGTATAAAACATTTGCTTCCAAATACTTTAAATTACTTTACACTAGGTGCATAACCATACCACAGTTCATAAGGTGTAGCATTTGTACCTTTCTTGACTTGTACTCTATTTAAAGTATAGACTGCAGTACTTACTGCTTCTTTCCAGTATTTATGTGCAACATTCTTCTCCATCATTAGTGTTCTTTCATAGTCCATGATAGATCTGTTCCTGCGTTCAATAATACCATTTTGTGGAGGTGTCCTGGGTGCAGACATCTGTCTCTTTATTCCTCAGTCATTGCAGAACCTGTTGAACTCATTAGAAATAAACTCTCCACCTCTGTCAGATCTTAAGCACTTCAAACTTTTGCCTGTTTCCTTTTCAACTTTAGCTAAATACCATTTAAATAACTGGAATGCATCAGATTTTTCTTTAAGAAATATTATAGTCATCATCCTTGAATAATCATCAACAAATAGAATAAAGTATCTAGCACCACATTAGCTTCTCTCTCCAAGGGACCATAGAGATCAGTATGGACTAATTCTAGAATTTCCTCTGAAATATGTGTTTTACTCTTGAAACTAGACTTAGTCATCTTTCCTAGTTGATATTGTTTGCACATTGCATTCTAAGGTTTCTTTAACTTAGGTAGCACTCTAACCTTTTTCAATTTACTTATGCTTACCAAGTTATCAAAGTTCACATGACACAACCTCTTATGCCATAACCAAACATCATTGTGTTGTGCAAACAAACATTTTTCTTCAGATAAATCTAGATAGAACAAGTTACCTTTAGTCTGATCACCACTTCCAATTAGTTCTCTAGTAAAGTCATAGATCTTTTCTTTTCTGTGATGGAACTCAACTCTGTAACTAGAAGTGTTCAGCTATGCAACACTCAGCAAATTGTAATTAAGATCATCAACCCAATACACATTATCACATCTAATTTTGTCAGTCAAGTTAATCATTCCTTTACCTTTGATAAGACATGGTGCATCATTACTAAATTTTACATATCATCCTTTGCATTCGTTTAGGGTTTCAAACTTATCCTTGTCACCAGTCATATGATGGGAACAACCACTGTCAATGATCCAACGATCACATTTACTCTTATAAGAAATTAATGCAGTTTTATCATCATCATCAGAATCTTCTTTCATTGCAACATAAACAACTTCTATATCATTGTCATCAGAATTGTCAGTATCATTGTCAGAAGTTTCTTCAGCAATATAAC
>MU223155.1:3152117-3168529 GCA_018584345.1 Thuja plicata
CTCTCTCTCTCTCTCTCTCTCTCTCTCTCTCTCTCTCTCTCTCTCTCTCTCTCTCTCTCTCTCTCTCTCTCTCTCTCTCTCTCTCTCTCTCTCTCTCTCTCTCTCTCTCTCTCTCTCTCTCTCCCATTCATTTATCATGCATATCTTTTTATCTTTTAAATATTCTTGTTTCCTTTTTATCTCTAGTAATAGTGATTTTTCTCCATAGTAATGATTATTTTTATTATGTATCTCTTTTATCTAATCTATCTATCAAACTATCCATGAAGGTGTAAATACCAAAATGAAGGTTTTTCCTATCTTAGTGTGGGTTAGTAGTGAATAGATTTTGTTGGCAAAGGTGACCTTTTTGTTGATTTTCTAGAGTAATTGTAGACTATATTCATTTGGATGATAGTGGAGCACACAAACATCCTTGTAGCACATAGGCATCTGAGGCTAAGGCTTCCAACTTCAAGTATTTTAATTTTAATTTTTGTACTTTCTTTTTATTTAATCTAAAATTTTATATCATATTATATCTATCCGTTATTTAGTATTTTCATTTCATATTAGTAGTCTAGGATTATCTTTCATGTATTATCTTTTTGGCTCGCTAGAGTGCATATCTAGTGAGATAGTTGAAGGTTACTTTCTCCTTGAGACCCTATCATCTTGAGAGTACTAAATCTTATAAGAGGGAACCATTCATGGTCTTTCAAATCTAATCACATAATCCAATGCGACCTAGAAACACAAATAGGACACAATCTAGAAACATTTGTAAGGAACAACAAAATTCATTATCCTTCCTATCATCCTTCTTCGTGTCATAAGGTTGAGAGAGCTGAGGGGAATGGGGAGTCTAGTTAGTGTCTGGGTAGTCATCCTGGAACTTCCTCTTCAGATTGTGACCCAAAACAAGGGAATCCATTTTTCCAAATCTTTAGCAGGCTCCCTCCTATGCCTTTCCCCACCCATCTCAAGAAACGTAGTCTGATAGGAAGAAACACAGAAGCTCAAACCTAAATTCTCCGATATGTTCCAGATAGTTCTATTTCTTTTTCTTGAATGGAAAGTTCTGTCAAAGCGTCTAAGTACTCCGTAAGGGTGCGGGTGTGATTTGAAGTGATTACCATTCCATCCTGTCTCATACTTTCCAATAATGGAAAATCCATTTCCTTTCAAAGTGCTAACAATCATAATTAATATTTATGAAACCCTCCCCATGGATTTGGTCATAAGAAACTAAATCCAATGCTTCATGTGGGTGGTCACCTCCGTAAAGCCAGTGTGTCTTCTTTTCAATTCTCACTGGCCAATTGGAAAACCAGTCAGCTACTTGGTTGCCTTCTCTAAACACATGGGATAAATGGACCTTATCAAAGGTGTTCAAAATTGAGCGAGTTTCCTCAATCATATTAGCAATGGTCCACGATGAAAGATGTTTCAAATTGAGATAGTTCATTATGTTTTGAGAATCCCCTTCTAACCAAAGATTTTTTATTCCCATTTCATGAGCCAATTTAGTCACATGGAGAGAAGCATTTGCTTCTGTATAGTGGTTGGTTTGTGTGCCCAATGGTAGGCTAACAACATAAATGCCCTGGCCATATCTATTATGAATTACACCACCACTTCCTGCCTTCCTAGGATTTCCCTTGGCCGCGCCATGAAAGTTGGCTTTTGCCCAACCATCCGGGGGATGATGCCAGGTACAGTGATTTCTTTGATCAATGGTCTTAGAGGGATTAGAAGCATCATCAACACCTGAAAAAGGGTTAGAATTCCTGCAAATAAATTTTTTTTTGAAGAGAGCATGGTGAATCTTTTCAAAAAGAATTTTGGGAATGACACTACAATCCCTAAATATGCGGTTATTGCATTCCTTCCAAATGCCCCAATAGAGGTGAGGAAGAACCCAAGACCATAATTTGTAAAAACAATATTTATGAAGGGAAGAGTCCCTTGAGCGAAGAGGTCCTTAATAGATGACAGGAAGCAACACTACAACCCAAAAAGAGACAGGAAGAAATGCCATATCGTCCGCACATAAGAACAATGGAAAAAATGCAGTCTCCCAAATTAGATTTGACCTGACACATGACACACCTGGTAGGGATGGAAATACCCTGCTTGATGAGGTTATCAATAGTGAGGATGTATTTTTGAAGAAGAAGCCAGTAAAAAACATTGATTTTAGGGATAAGGCCCGGAAGCCAAGCTTGTGACCAAGGAGGGGAAACCTCTAGATGCATCTAAACAGAGTAGGCTGAAGCAATAGTGAAAGGACTATTAGGGTCTGATGCTTTCCATATCAAAGCATCATGTTTCTGAGAGAGGGAGATAGCATTGAGAGATATAAGTAATGAAGATAGCTCCTAGAAAATAGAGGAAAGATCCACCCAAGAGCTACCCAATGTGTAATTACTCACTCTATCCCCAAAGCGTAAGATGCATTCCTCCTTCCAAGAATTAAAACAAACTATATCTTTCAGGGGCCCTTACAGAATCCAATTATCATGCCAAATGCTAATATTGTGCCCATTTCCTATTTTCCACTTCACTTTTGACTTTGCTAGGTCTTTGGCATTGAGGATTTCATTCCAGATACAAGAGCCATTCAGGATATCATCATTTAAAAAAAAAAAATGCAAAGAAGCACTAGATGGATATTTATCATCAATGAAATCCCTCCATTCCCCTTTACCATGAAAAATCCTCCAAATATTCTTGGCGAGAAGCGCCTTATTGAAAGGCCTAATCCTCCTAATCCCCAGCCCCCTATCCTTTCTAGGAAGATAGACTTTATCCCAAGCAATCAAAGGAAGGCGTCTATGCTCTTCAGCCCCGGACCAAAGAAAACTCCTTTGGATGTTTTCCAAAGCTTCAGCCACTTTAACCAGAATAGAGAAGAGGCTAAGAGCATAATTAGGAAGGTTTTGAAGGGTGGACTTGACCAGCTGAATCTTGCTCGCTTGACTGAGAAGAATTTCCTTCCAGCCTGCCAATTTTCTATTAAATCTGTCTATGAGCTTGTTCCAGAATGCTTCCGGGGGTTTAGCTCCCAAAGGAAGGCCCAAGTAGGTGGATGGGAGAGAACCAATACTAAACCCTAAAATTTTTGTCATTCTTCTTTGTCTGGACTCCAATGTGTTAATAAAAAAGAGGGAGCTCTTCCACCAGTTGATAGATTGGCTAGTGGCCCTAGTATAGGAATCCAGTAAATGTTTAATACTCCTGGCTTCCATAACCAAGGCTTCTCCACCCAGGATGGTTTCATCAATGAATTATTGATGATAGAGGATAGAAAAAATAGAGGAAGGCCTGATGCCTTTCAACCTCCCAGATAACTTATGAGCAAAAACTGACCTTCCAAGGCACTCGGCCAAGATAATAAAAATGATAGGTGACAGGGGATCTCCTTGTCTCAGACCCCAAGAAGCTTTGAAGAAAGTGGAAGGAGATCCATTAACCAATATAGAGAAAGACAATGAGGAGATGAGATGAAGGACAATCTAGCAGAAATTATTATTATAGCCAAAAGCACCCAAAAATTTCAACAAAAAAGACCAGACCACCCTATCGTAGGCTTTGGATAAATTAAGCTTTAGGACAAAGCCTTCCCTTTTACCAGCATCTAAAGAGTGAATGAATTCATGAACCACCATAACTGAATCCATGATTTTTCAACTAGGAACAAAGACAAACTGTTGATGAGCAATAATGAAGGGGAGCACCTGAAGAATTCTGATAGTCAAGACTTTAGAGATAATCTTGTAGAGAGAACTACATAAATTGATTGGCCTAAAAAGGTCCATAGCATCCGCCCCTGAGATTTTCAAAATAAGAACAATAAAATTTGCATTGAGTTTTTTGAGGAGATTCTTGGACCTAAAGAATTCCTACACAGCTTTAATCACATTCGATTTAACAATTTCCCAATACTTGTGGAAGAAGATCATGGGAAAGCCATCAGGGCCCAGGGTGTTGTCTCTCAAGAGAGAATCCTGAGCTTTATTAACTTCATAACTATTGGGAATAGTTGTCAGAGCTTAGTTCTAGAGATCCAAAATGATAGATGGGATATTGCTCAAGAGGGTCTCCTGATCAAGGTCCTGGAGGTTGAGGTCTCTAGATAGGAGGGATTTAAAGAAGTCCATAGTAGCTAAAGAGATGTCATTATCCTCCTTCAAGATCAGGCTCCCCCTTCTAATACTACCGATTCTGTTAGCTGCCCTATGTCTCATGGTGGATAAGTGAAAGAAATGGGTATTTTGGTCTCCTTCCCTTAGCCATATGGATTTGGATCTCTACTTCTAATACATTTCCTCCTTACCAATCACATTGTGATACTCCAAGAGCAGAAGTTTTTCTTGATTCACATTGGTATCATCATATCCAACTCTCTGTATTTCCTCTTGGATATTACCCAGGTCATAAATGACCTCTTTAGATGCGAAAATGTCCTCGAACTCCCTCTTTCTCTAGATCTTAATGTTTAACTTAACATTTCTACATTTTTTGGCTACTATGAACATAGCCGATCCTTTAACCTCAATATCCCACCAATCTCTGATCTTGTTGTTTATATTAGGGTGAGTAGTCCACATCATCTCAAATATGAAGGGGAAATTTCTTTTCTTAATAATAGGGTCCAGAACAAGAGATAGGGGGAATGATCAAACCTGATACACACAAGAGAAGAGAGGGTGTAGTTTAAGGAGTTCAACCAATCCATCGTGATCAAAGCTCTATCCAGTGTAACTTGGATACACTCCGTCCCTGTCTCCTATTACTCCAGGTGAAATTTGCCCCTTGAAGATCAATATCTAAGAGGCCATGGTCATTGATAAAATCCATGAGATCCTGCCTATTTTCCAGATCAGGGGTAATCCCATCCAATTTCTCCCCTTCTTTTAAAGGGGTGTTGAAATCACCCATGATAATGCATTTAGAAAGGTTAAACATAGTCACAATATTTCTAAGTTTATCCCAAAATGACCTTCACCTTTTTTTTGAATTGGGAGCATAGATATTCATAATGAACCAACTTTCCTTATTCTTAATATTAGTGAGATTGAGCAGCAGCACATTACCTTCTTCGTAGACAATATCCACCTTCAAAATTGAAGAGTTCCACAGAGACAGTAGACCACCAGAAGCACCTTCTGAGCTAGTTTGCACCTTATCCATAATCTTACAAAACTTAATGCATTCCAGTTTGTCCTTTTTCATCCTAGTTTCCTATATTAGCATGACATCGGGTCTATGATCCCTAATCATATTTCCTATAACATCCTACTTATGTGGCCCATTAAGACCACAAACATTCCAAGATATTAACTTCATTAATAACTGGAGGTACAGGCTGCCTAGATGGTCTTTTGGGTTCCATCCGCAATGTTCTTAGAGGATTCTTCGTGCCAAATCTGGCTCTATATTTTCCACCTTGGGGTTTTTTTTTTGGCACCCAGGTCCACTTTATTCTTACTCCTTGTAGCTACAGGAGAGACCAGGGAGGGGTCTCTACTGCTCTTTTTATTTTTGAATATGGTCCAATCTCCCTTCTTCCCTTCCTTGTGTATAGCAAAGAGTTCTTCCATTTTAGTAAACTACCCAGGAGTGACCGATTTTAAAAGAGCTTCCATTTTGTGAACCTGCTCCTAGCATTTCAGTTGTAGAGAAGGTGACACCAAAGAATTCCTATTGGTTGGCACAATATTTTACTCATCTAGGGGAATGTTATGCACTGGCAGGAAAACCCCAATCTCCCAGGAAGGTTCAGGGGAACGTGGAGCCATCGAAGAGAGGGAATGTGGAAACCCTACTGCATAGTCTAGATCCTTCATGTTGGTAAAGTTGATACCTTCCAAAACCGTTTATGCCTCCAAAAATGACAATAGTTCCAGGCTCTGTGAACTAATGGTAGAGCCCTGATGGGGTTCCCCCTTTGCCTTAGTGGAGGGGGACCTAGAGCCTCCATGTGTGTGCATAGGAATCTCGGGGTCCTTTTTCCTCCAAACAAGAGAATCATGGTGCCCTGAGTTAGATATTTCAGGAACATTCTCCTTTGTCATGCACCCTAACTTCTGGGATTTCCTGGCTTTATCCTTAGCTATAGTGGGACATTTCCTGGCCATATGCCTTGCCTTCTTGCATTGAAAGCATGCAAAATGCATGCTTTCATATCCCAATTTATGTAGTCTTTTGCCTAAGTTTGAATGAATCTCTATGACTTCTGGAATATCTTTCCCCTCTTCCACCCCTATATAGATTCAAGAATAGGTAAGGCATCACCGATCCACTATCACTGGGTCTATCAAAAGAATCTCTCCAAAGGATCTCGCTATACCAGCAAAGACATCTTCAAACCAGAACTCCATTCGAAGCTCTGGTATCCTAACCCAAACCGGGGCTTGGGTATAAAAGGAAGAATTAAGGTCCATATTCAGAGACCACCTCTACAAGGCTTAAGATGATTTCCCAATATCCCACATCCGAGAACACATGATCTTGGCTAAGCCTTCTTGGAAAGAAAACTCAAAGGATAAAAATCCATTTTCCATGGCTTTGATTTCCACCTAGCCTTTTAGGTTCCATTTATTTCTAGCAAACAACCTAACAATATCAATATTTGGCCTAGAGCCAGCAAATTGTCCCACCAAAATAAGAGACATAGTTGTGATATCATGGTCAATCAGTTCATCCGGTAAAGAAATAGAAAACTTTCATTTTTCCTTCTCAGATAGGTCTTTTATAACCGGGAAAATGGACTTGCCTATTGGTTTGATCACAAATAAAGTTGACCAAGGATGATACCAAGTTGAATCTTCCTTGACTCCAAGTTGGGGCTCGGATTGAGCTGCAAGATGCCCTTTTGACCCCACCTCCTCTTTGCCTGGATCCTTCCGTATGTCGATTGGGATCCAAACATTGTATCTTGTGTCTTCCTTTTCTTGGTTTGCTAGAGTGCCGCCATCACCAGCTCCTGCAGACCCATTAGACATTTGTGAGCTCTGTTTCCTGCCCGTATTCAAAATAAAAATTCCTCTCGCTCCTCTCGCTCCTCCTCCCACTCCCTCCATCAAGTGAATGCAATAGTTACTTGAGTGTTGGTAAAGTTATTACAAGATAGATATACTATTAAGAATTGATAAAGAGCATTACTTATAGTCTCACAAGTAGAACTAAACTAAAATTATATGGGAAGATAAAGCAATCTTACTACAAAAAGAATTATTTCAATGGGTTCATTTAGAGGGTTGAATGAAGGAACCAAAGGTTGAATCAAAAGAGGAAAAGAATCCCATTCTTGTCTCAATTGTCTAATAAAACCGAAATATGTTCACAAAAATTAGAATAGTCAATTTAGAAACCTCTAGTAGACTGAAAATTTTCTATCTTACCATCAACAAAAGTAGTCCACTTGTTTGAAATAAAATAATGTGGATTTGAGAGAGAGAATAATAAGTGGATAAAGTGGTAGAGTAATTTCTATTACTACACCTTTGACCACTATAATAGTAGAAGAGACAACCCCAACATATCGGTCCCACTACGGAGGAAACATATATGAAATCCCTTCATCCAATAATAATAAAACAAGGAGAAGAATGCACTACTATAGAAAGAGGAGAATGTGGAAGGTCAATCACTGACATAAAACACTCCATTGTAGGAAAATCCAAAATCAAAGGAGAAAATCTAACCAATAAAAAGAATCATTTATTAACCCAAGAGTTGTAGATAACCCACTAATAGAAGAGGTAGAGGAATATGAATGCCATTAGGAGATGATAAACCAACAAGTGGAAAATTATCATTTTTAATGTGGGTGTGAATGATGGATGGAGAGGAGTATGAAAGTGTCATTATACTTTTGAGATAGTAAAAGATGTGATAAAACTATTATAAAAGAGAAAATATTTATTGTCAAGTTTTTCTCTAAAGATATAATATAGGTCATTTCAAAACTATAATACTTGTCAAGAACATATCACAAAAATTTGATTATGAAATAATGGAGAGACGTTTCTAAATTAAAGTACTAAAGAAGTATGAGATGAAGTATATGTCATATCGACTCAATTCTCAATAACTCTAAGGTTAATGTGGCTATATCTTCTTAGAAATATAATTTAAAATAGATACATGAGTGTGACCGTTAGTCAAAGGAATCACAATTTATCATGAAGGGAAAATGTCAATACATTTATAAGTAAAATGTGTTGTCAAGAAATTAAAAAAATAATGACCTTTATATTCTCAAATCCTATAGTAATTCAAGAATCAAGTTTAAACTCAAAGATCTTTCATATTCTCCCATATGTATTTTGATAAATGGGTATGAGATTAGTTTACAAGGATGGATAATAAAGTACATCATTGTAAGCTCCTTCTCCTATGTTAGTAGATGACATTCCCAAAACTATAAATATAGATGTTCTTATCCATTAGGATGTTTGGTAAAGTACAAGGTTCAACTAAAAGGAAGATACCAGGAAATAAAGATACATAATGTGAAGTCAAAGAATAAAAATAATGACTTAAGTCTTGTAAACAAAAAAATGCACATTTTCCTTAATCTTTTATATCATTTTTTCCACTTTAAATACCCTGAATTATATAGATGATATTCATGCACAAGTAAAATTTAAAATAAACTAGAACATTGAGGGAAATATTATATTGTTCTTCTAAAATAGGTGCTTCAAATCATCAATATATATCTTGTAACAACTATGTTCATTGAATCCCTCAAACAATCAAGAGTTTATTCTTAACATAAATAATAATTTAGACCCATTAAAAATAAATTCTAAATATATATTAAAGGAACATTTAAATCTTGCAATATTTCTTCATATGATATAAATAATGTACTTAAATTTAAAAGTATTGAAAAAATATTTTTTTCTTGAATTTAAATGAATTTCAGGAGATTACACAGAGATGTGAAAATTAGTCACTCTTTGAAGTCCATTATTTATGTGGGAGAGCATAATAATGTAATCTCTAAACAAAACTTGATAGGTTTTTTTAATTAAAATGAGAAACAAAAAAATATGCCTAAAATATTAATTTGATTTTTGTCATAAATTTTTGGAAGAAAGTGGTAAGCTATGTTTTTAGTTTAAACATGTATTCAATTCTCTTTCTTTAGTATGCCCTATATATATTTTTAATAATTTATTCATAAACTTCCACCATAAATGATATCACTTATTGTGGAAAAACAAAATTGCCTAATTCTATAACTAATAACGTGACAAGGAACTACCTCAAACATCTCAAAAAATGTTGTTAACATAGTGCATAATGCTATAGTAATTTGTCGTGTCTAAATATTCATAGAGTCAACTGTCAATTGTATTTATAGAGTTCAACACATCAATGCATGGTTATGGGTTAGTTTGTTCCATGATATTTAATTTGGAGAAATATTTATAATCTAAATAGATTCTAGTTACATCTTCACCATTAAATATTAATCCATATTCAAAGTCGCGTAATTAATTTAGAATTATTAATTAATTAAATATTTTTTTTCTAGACATGTTTTAAGATGGAGCATGCAATAAAGTCAAATTGGTCTTTATTACTTTGACAACAATGTTCATTTGTGTTTGATTAATGAGTATAGTATTTATGTGTAACTATCTGAAAAGCAATTCAAACTAAATAAAACTATAATGAACTCTTGAGCTAAATTAAAAATGGTATGACATTGCAATCACACAATTATCTTCTAAACACTTAAAAAATATCAAGGCACTATATTAGTCTATAACTCCTGAAGCTTTTGTGAGGAATTAGTATATGAATTATATAATATAATAAATAATTGTGTGAATGTAAAGTTACACCTATATAGTCTGTGCAAGGTTGATGTTCTAATTAAAAAATATAGAAATAGGAACAAACTACTAGAAAATTAGAATAGTACTAGAGGACATAGAAAGAAGAACCAAATTACTCAATTTGTCCTATACATTAGCAAGGTTTGGAGTATCTATGGGAGGGTCCCAACTCTCATCATAGTTGTCTTTTTTTAAAATTTTCTTTGTCCTCATTAACATACGATGATGACATAACAAGAGTTAGATAAGAAAAAAAAAATATAATTAAACTAGAGTGTAACTCTACAAATAGGCTATCTTGAGGGTCCTCCCATGTGTGATAGAACGATGGAACTTTGATAAATAGACCGTGACCCACTTCATTATCTAGATTCGCCATTAATGAACAAGCCACAACCTATATTATAATGTTTTTAATATAATGTACAACTAAAATATAAATAGATACCTACAGTTCATTTAAATAAAATTGATATTATATAACAAATTCACATAAAATGATTTTAAACTCTAGTGAACAAATGAAATTACCATTCTAATTGTAAACTCTTTTAAGTGTACTAGAAATGGGAAAGAAGAAAACTATAGAAAAATATGCATTAATCTTTTTAAGCGTACTAGAAATGGGAAAGAAGAAAAATATAGAAAAATACGCAATAATCTTTCTAAGCATTCTTAAATTAGTACATGAAGATATAGTGTTCCTCCATTCGAACAGATGGCATGCGAGACTATTCCTAGCGTAAGCATTTCATGTAATCTTTCATTATTATAACTACATGTCCTTAAAACCGCAGGATATGCAAAGACTTCGACCAAAGGTATCACTTTCATCGTTTTCTACCTGATTTACCAGCACCTGGGGAGTCCTTGGAATTTGTGGCGCAGGAGCCTCCATCGTTCCTTCCAATATCTTCACCACTTCTTCCATGCTCGGCCTCAGATTCTCATCGTCTTGAACACAGAGTTCCCCAACCAGAGCAGCTCTTTTAAGCTCTTCCATGTCTGCATCACTTTCTATTCTTACATCCACAACGCCTATTATGTTTCCTCACTGAATTTGCAATGAAGCCCAAGTCGGAAAGTACAACCTGCTCTCCTTCACCCTTTAAATCCAGATTTCTACGACCGAATATTATTTCCAACAACGTCATAGCAAAACTGTATACGTCTACCTTGGGAGTGATTGGGAGCCCCGTGATCCACTCGGGCGCCAAGTATCCTCGAGTCCCTCTTGTGGTTGTCAATACACGGCTAAAATCTCTACCACACACCTTTGCCAACCCAAAATCAGCAATCTGCGGGCTGAAATCATCGTCCAGAAGAATGTTTTCAGGCTTAACATCGCAGTGGATGATTTGATCCCTGCATTCCTCATGCAGATAAAGTAATCCTCGTGCAGTGCCCAGTGCGATCTTAAACCGGGTCGTCCAATCCAACACCTTCTCTCCTGCTTCCTCTCTACGAAAGAGGAATGAATTTAGAGAGCCATTGGGCAGGTAGGCATACACCAGCAGCCTTCGGGAGCCTTCTACGCAGAACCCATATAGCCTTACCAAATTCACATGCTGTAGAATACCGACGGTACTTATTTCTTCACGGAATTGCTTTTATGCTCCTGCACAACCCTCTATTATTTTAACTGCCACAAGCATGCTGTCTGGCAAAGTTCCTTTGAACACCGAACCGAAAGCCCCGCTTCCCAACTTATGCTTGAAATTCCGGGTTGCAATTCGCAGCTCTTTGTAAGTGAATGCTTTGAGCATGGTTGGCACGTCCTCTTCTACGCTCTTCTTTTGTAGTCTTCGACGTCTCCACAGAAAAACTGCGGCCAAGAGGAGGGCAAAAACACAAGAGAAAGCCGCGGCAGAAGGAAGTAAAATAAGGAGTACAGGGGCTTTACTGCTCCTCACTGATGTGGAGTGCTGCAGCTCAGAAGCTGCCAGCCTGATGAAGAGGGATAGGTTATTAAACGAAACACACATTTTGAATAAATTCCCAAACCACAATCTACAGACTGCGAGATCAGAAAGAACGAAAGCAAAGGACATACAGGAGCAATTGCTGAGACAAGCAGTCCTGCAGCTTTGTGTGGTTTGCTCGTTGTGGTATGAGACAGCTTGTTCTTCGGGCAAGGATTGGTTCCTGGTTTCCAGGAAGCCGTCGGTGGTGCCCGTGGTGACAGAGCAGTTGAGGGGTCTTTGCCGAGCACACCCATTTGACAAAACACCTCGAGTATTATGCTTGGGTGTGAAACCCTCAATACAAGTGCACTCATCAATCAAATTACACAGTCCATACGCCCCACAGATATCAAACTGACTGCACTGACCTTGGTATGTCGACCATCCCTGACTCCAAGTACCGTCATCCCTCAAGTAGTAAAGGTATGTTTCGCCCTTCTCATCTAACTGGAACCGCCCTGTGACGGTGTGAAATAAAGGGAATACGGTAAAACTAACATTTATTCTTGAAGGAGAAACAACCACACAGGACTCTTCGAATCTTTTAGGAGCATAATTCTCCGGAACGTTGACAAAATAATTGCCAGTCCACTCTCCAGTGGACCAATACGGAACGCTGTTGTTATAGAACAATAGCAGCTGCGTCTTTCCCGAGGTCATGTCCATTTCACAAGAGAAGAGACTAGTGGAAGGATCCGTGGAACTCTTCCAGGAAGTGACCTTCGTGCCTCTCCACAACTTCATGCCAGGCAAAAATGTATTTGTCGGGTGACCGAAACTCTCCGAAACAATCTCTGACTTGTTGTGGCCGCGACCCAAAATAATGAAATTGCCAAGCTCCGTTATCACTGCCCGTGATCCTTTCAGAGCTGTATCAGGCGACCACACTGACCGCCCCTTTCCATCCAACAGTCTCAGATGACCGTGGCTTGAAAATTTCAGAACACCGGGCATGATTTTCACAGGATTATGTCTGTTAGCCACCCAAAGTGCGACCTTGGGAAAGATTTCTGTGTACCAGATGCCAACATACCAATTTTTCGTTCCATTTGGACAGAAAAATCCCAATTTAAACATGCCATTCTTTGACATTATGGTTTCATTTCAAGCGAGCAAATCCCCCAGCAGAAGTGAATCCCCACCATCTAGTGCCAAGGAACTGCAATTATTCAGCGCAATAATCACAGTTATTGCTAGCACCGAATACTTCATCGCCATTTCGATAACCATGGGAGTTGTATTTTTCGAATATAAAGAGAAAACAAAGAGGCAACGAAATGAACGAACACGACCGAAGTTGTGCCGGAACCCAAGCAATGAGTTTTGAATTTTCTTGAGAATTTTCTGCAACCATCCAATATTTTGAACTTTTCTACGCTGACGACTTCTAAACCGTGAATCAAACGAAAATCTACGTGTTTAATACGCTTCAATGGTGAATAAAACAAACAAATGATTTGACAGCGTACAGATGCCACTCCCTCACACTAGCAATTCGAAAGTGTTTGTCTTGGTACAGAAACGAAATTCCTAGAGATGAAAGTCATTTTTTTTTTACTCATTGGTACAGAAACGAAATTGTATTAATAATTAGAAATTTTGGTATGTAGTAAGTAAGTTGGAAAGTTATGGAAAGTCAATGAGTGATCTGATTTTTTTATTTCTTTTTTGGTTTTTTCATATGGGTCAACTGACTTACTATTAAGAAAATAAAAATATGTGTGAGAATTCATTTTAATAAAGAAGTGATAGTTTTAAATGGTTTATTTGTTTATTTATATTAATTTTATATATAAATTAATATTTAATATTTAGTTTTCTAAATTTCAATATTATTGGATGCCCAAAATTTCAAATAAAAAAGTTATATAGAAGTATTCCCTCTCTCAACATTCTGAGATCTCTCCTTTATTTTATCTCTATTTGTCCACCTCTCTACAATTGTATCTATGTCCCTCTTAAATCTCTTCAATTTATTCTATGCTAGTTATAAGAACACCTTGAGATTACCCTTTCTCTCTTTTCCCCTCAATTTTTGGTTCTTGAAACCAACCCAAATACAGACATATTATTGCATATATCTATCCCACTAATATAAGTGTGTTCTATTTTCCTTCATCAATCATGAATGCGTTTCTTTCCATTATTTTTCCTAAGATAATAAGCACAACACAAAAAAACCACCACAAAAAGATAATCATAATGGACACAAAATGGACCCCTTTCCCCACCTCCCCCCCGCCTACACACACACACAGAGTAAGCAGCGGAGGTAGAAATTAACTTGTACCATCTATCAAAGCAAAATAATTTTATTGTGTGGAAGCCTTAATCCATCTAATCTGCATTGAACTATTTGTTTTATTTGAGCTCTCAATAATCTTTTTGTGGATTGAACTATGTCCAATTTGATGTTTTTGGTTCTCTGGATGTTCCTTCTTTATCTAAATCAAGGTATTATGTTTCATTTATTGATGAGATTTTAAAAAATAAATTAGAATTGTTCAGTCGATTTAAAGAGTTTAAAAATCTTGTTGAAAATCAGACTAGGAGGAAAACAAAATGTTTAAGAACAGACAATGGTAGTTAGTATTTCAATGTGGATTTTGACAAATATTGTGTATACTATGGGATTAAAAGGCATAACAATATTCCTTATACTCCACAACAAAATTGAGTTGCTGAAAGGTTGAATCGATCTTTGATGAAGAAAGCAAGAAGTATGCTAAGTAGTGTTGGTATGGAACAAAAAATCTAGTCTGGGGTAGTTGCTACATCGTGTTACTTGTTGAATCATTCTCCTACTTTAGAATTGGTTGACAAAATTCCTATAGAAGCATCAAGAAAAAATCCCTCTTCAAGACATCTTTGTGTCTTTGGCTATGAGGCATACACTCATGTGTCTAAAGTAAAAAGATCAAAATTGGATAACAAGGCTGAAAGTTGTATCTTCATGGGCTATAGCATTGGTGTCCAAGGATACAAGCTTTGGAATCATGTAACTGAGAATAATCTACAAAAATAATGTAATATTCAGAGAGATGAAATCTTTAGTTATTATTTTTTAGCCCAAAAAGATAGAAGAACAGAAAGAAAATATTGAAATGTCTATTCCTTAGACCCCTAGAAAAGAGGAACAAAATGCACCAAGAGTAGATGATGTAAGAGAGAGTTCCAGAACCTTTGAAGGTTTCGACGAAGAGGAAGATCTTATCCCTTAGCCTTATGCACCGAGGAGATCTACACATGAAAGAAGACAACTAGATAGGTATGGTTTCTCATTACTCGATGCAAATTGTGCCTATGCCTTGCTTACTGATACATATAAGCCTGAGATTGTTAAAGAGGCTATCAACATGTCTAATTCAGATTCTTGGTTGGAAGCCATGAGCAATGCAATGACGTCATTGAATAATAATGGAACCTGGGATCCGACAGCCTTGCCTAAAGGTAGAAAGCTTGTGGGCTATAAGTGTATGTTTAAGAAGAAATATGGTATGGATGATAGTATTAAAAACTACAAGGCAAGAGTGGTTGCAAATGGGGTATTCTCAAAAGAAAGGGATTGATTGTGGAGAAATCTTCTCTCTTGTAGCTAAGCTGACATCCATTAGATTTATTTTGTGACTTGCAGCAGCATATGCCTTTGAAGTGGAGCAAATGGATGTGAAGACAACTTTTTTTCATGGTCATCTTGAAGAAGAGATTTATATGTCCCAACCAGGACACTTTTTGAAGGTAAAAAACATCAGGTATGTAAACTTAAAAAGTCTCTTTATGGTTTGAAACAATCTCCGAAATGTGGTATCAAAAATATGATATATATGTTTTACCTTTTCGATTCGTGAGGTCTAAATCAAATCATTATGTTTACTATACTTAGTATTTCTTTGTATGTAAACGATATTGAGATGAACCTCCTTACAGCAATATGGTGTGAATGCACGAAATAACAAAATATAGAGCAATAGTAGAACTCAAAATGAATCTATTGATCGCGGGCCACTTCGAGGGGGTAACCTCCTTTGAGAAAGCTCAATACAATAAATTTGTCGGTGTCCATCAAAGGCCTCAACCTACTCTTATATACTAAGTACGATCTAGAAAAGTAATACTACCTATGCATGTGGGATAATAAAATATACTCACGGGATGACTTACAAAGCGTATGCGTCAGACAAAACTACACTAACAAAATAAATAGAAGGAACACACAGGTTCCTAACATCCCCTCTCTCTTAGAAAAAAGATTTGTCCTCAAAGCTTAAGGTGTGGAAATTGTTGCTGATTCTGAAGAAGGGGTTCCCAGGTAGCATCCTCTGGTTGCGTGCCATGCCACTGAATCAAGACCTCAGAGATGGAGCGAGAGTGAAGCTGACGAGTGCCCTGGTCAATGATTGCCACCGGCTCCAAAATAATGGATCCTTCCTTATCCATTTCAGGGAGAGCAGTTTGTGCTCTGATGTTGGTACCAAGAACTTGCTTTAGACAAGAAACATGAAATACTGGATGAATGTGAGAAGAAGGAGGAAGTTCCAGTTTATAAGCAACTGAACCAATCTTCTGCAGAACCTTATAAGGCCCATAAAATTTTGGGGCCAGCTTA
>MU223155.1:3172510-3189478 GCA_018584345.1 Thuja plicata
GGGCAAACCCTAAAATTTGATAAATGAGGGATTTAGGGCTTCGATATGTAGAATTTGGGGTTGGGTTGCCAAGGAAGGAAGTATGCGAAATGGTATTTCAGGCATTCTGAGGAACTGTGAGAGGAAACAGGAAGAAAGCAAGGAAGCTATGGCTAAAAAATAGAAAAAAATTTACTCTTTTTTTTTGACACAATCAACTCGGGAAAATTCACTCAAATACGGAATAACAAAAAATAGTTATTGCAATAATAAGAGATATTAGAATTGAAAGGAACCTGAAGGCCACGACAGAAAAAAAAATTTGACGTAATTTCCACCCAGTGAGCCCAAGAAAGTGCTCTGATACCAGATGAGATGAATCTCCTTACAGCAAGATGGTGAGAATGCATGAAATAACAGAATATAGAGCAATAGCAGAACTCAAAATGAATCTATTGATCGCGGGCCACTTCGAGGGGGTAGCCTACTTTGAGCAATCTCAATACAATAAATTCATCGGTGTCCATCAAAGGCCTCAACCTACTCTTTTATACTGAGTACAATCTAGAAAAGTAATACTACCTATGCATGTGGGATAATAAAATATACTCACGGGATGACTTACAAAGCATATGCGTCCGACAACACTACACTAACAAAATAAACAGAAGGAACACATAGGTTCCTAACAGATATTTTGTTTATTGGTTATAGTAAGGGTATGATCTTAGATTTGAGACATCAGTTGTCCTCAAAGTTTGAAATAAAATATTTGGGGGCAGTGAAATGCATTTTGGGAATGAAAATCAAGAGGGACAAATCTATTAGAAATATTTGGCTTAGCCAAAAAAAATACATTACTAATGTTCTTGATAGATTTAATATATCTTATTGCAAGTAGCTAGTTGCTCCAGTCTTGCAGGAAGAAAAATTATATGTTAATGATAGTCTAACATCTCCAGATGATATTGATGATATGAAGAAGGTACCTTATGCAAGTGTTGTTAGCAATCTTATGTACACAATGGTATGTACCAAACCAAATGTTGTCCAAGAAGTGGGAGTACTTAGTAGAATTATGGTAAATCTCGGTAGGCTGCATTATGATGCTTTGAAGAGAGTTTTGAGATATCTAAAAGGAACGTCCGACTTTTCTTTGTTTTATCATGGTAAATTAATTTATTCATAGAAGATTCCCGATATTTGTGGGTATGCAGATTCTGATTGGGTAGGGGACATTGACAAGAGAAGATCCACAAGTGGATATATATTCATGCTGAATGGTGGTGCTATTAGTTGGATGAGCAAGAGACAAGCTATAGTCACTTTGTCTACTACAGAGGTAGAGTACATGGAAGCAACTCATTCCTATCAAGAGGTTAGTTAGTTTAAGCATATGTGTTCGGATGTTGGGTTTAATGCAGGTTTATTTCAATTTGTTGTGATATTCAGAGTGTGATTTTTTTGGAAAAAAAAATCCTACTTGTCATGCCAAGATGAAATATATCGATGTTTAATATCACTTTGTTCGTGACATGGTGGAAGATGGAAAGGTAAATCTAGATAACGTAAACACTTTGGAAAATATTGTAGATGCATTTACAAAACCTCTAAGCACAAATAAGTTCAAATGGTGTGTAGATTCGATGGGTCTTCACTCTTAGTAACATCTACAAGTGATTGGGAGTCTAGTGAATTCCTCATCAAGTGGGATTTTTTTGGATAGTGTGCCTTGAGTTAACTTAAATTGATCATCTTTGTTTTGGTCTAGACATCACTCTTTGAAATGTATTTCCTTGTTGTACTTATTGGTGTAAGCTAACCGTAGTTTGGGTGACAGATAGGTATGAGTGTAAGTTAGGCTTCATAATGACTTCTGATTGTTATAGCGATGGAGGGGAGTTATCCTGATGAGATTTGTGTCAGTGGAACTATCCCAATGAGATCGTATTGATGTAACTTAGCTTGTTAGAGAGACTTCTATTTTCTATGTCGATGGAGTCATATCGGTGTAACTTATCTTGTCAGAGATACTTGTACATGATATGCCGATAGTGTAAGCTATGTCGATGGATTCATATCAGTGTAACTTGGATTGTCAGAGAAACTACTATATGCTATGATGAGAGTTTAAGCCATTTCAATGGATTCATATCCGGTGTAACTTAGATTGTCAGGGAGACTTCTATATGCTATGTGAATGGAGTCATATTGGTGTAACTTGGATTATTAGAGAGACTTCTATATGCTACGCTGATAGTGTAAGCTATACTGATGGCAGTCATATTGGTGTAACTTGGATTATTAGAGAGACTTCTATATGCTACGTTGATAGTGTAAGCTATGTTGATGGGGTCATAAATTGGTGTAACTTGGATTGTTGAAAATACATATATTTTCTATGTCAATGCAAGGGGTCAGGACGATGGTTTCTTGTCAGTCTCAATTTGTGGGAGTTGTGTTGATGAGTGTTTGGAGGTCGTGGGTGTACAAACAAGTCAACATTCAAAATTTTATCTTTTGGATAGTCAAAGACATTGACCTTTTGTATTTAAACACCTAATTACTCGTATTCAGGATGAATGTGGGATAATGTAATCGCATAGACATAATATGGTCGACAATTGGGCTCTTGGATAGTTAAATGAATTGTCTGTTGGGGATTAAAAGGGACTTCATGTGAACAATGATAGGTTTTGAGGTTTCTGAGTTATCTTGATTGATTAGATCAGAGTCTAGGATTATGTGTTTCTATCATTCTAAATTGTCTACAAAATGATAGCATTGTAACAGTGTAGTAAAATGGTTGTATTGCCCTTCTTTGTGAGGTTGATCCAAAAGTTTGAGAGTGACTACTTGTGATGAAAGCATTAATAACTTTGTTGTATTCTTTTGTTTACTGTGAATAAAGTGATCTTTCCCTGGTGGTGGTTTTTTTTGTGTTAGGGATTTCCCACATAAATCTGGTGTTCAATCTCTATTATGTTTCTTTTATCTTGTTTATCCATTAGTGCACATCTTGATATGTTGTAATTTAAAATTAAAAGACATTTTTGTGTAATTCCCTTCTAAATTGGCATTAGGAGACTTATTTTTGCACTAAGATTTCCTTATAGTATGTTTTAAAGGTCCCAAATTTCTATCTATTAACAAAAGCCTAGTAACTAGTGGGTCATAGATGTAGAATTTTTTCATGTAAGGAATGATAGCACTGGTTGAGATTTTACCCCATACAATGGGATCATTTTTTCATTTCCCATAGTAATTAGGATATACTATATTCCTATCACCACCCATGATATACTCACTACCAAAACCACAACACAAAACATAACTAATAAAAAATAAGACAAAAAACCCTATAGTTTCAATTCACTTTTTCCTCAAAAATATTTTAAAAGACGTCCCTATTCCAAAACGTTAGTTTTTCCTTAATGTAAGAAATTCTTATAAAGAAACCGAAACTAGGCATACCTTAGATATAGTTTCATTCATTCCACCATGCTTCCAAGAAATCTAAAAGATATTTCTCTCTCTATGTCACATATTCTGGAATTTGAGATAGCCTGCACCCTGAGCAATTTATGAGCCAATGTCCAAGTGCACGGTGTAGTGATCATAAATTTCATATGAGAGTGTGCTAGCATTTAATGGGGGTATTGTCCATTATTCAGTAGGGATTAGTTACCTGAATCTATCCAAACACTCCACAATATTCCTAAATCCCACCCTTCTATTTTTCTAAGTGTGCCATCTAGTTGTGGGATTATCATCATATGCCCCAATTATTTGTACAAAATCTCTAAACTCAAATATGTCACTAATAATTTTGTTAGTGCCTCCAATTTTTTTTGGTAAATCTAATATAGCATTGAAATCAGCTCCAATGATATTCATTTTCTTCCATGAAGATAGGATCTCTTGACTAATTCCATATGGGGCCATAATCATTTCTAGAGTGCAAACTCTGATGGAGTGAATTTACTTCGTATTAGGCTCAAAATCTAGTGTTTTCTTCTTGTTTACAACAGATAAATTAATTGAGTTGGCTCTCTAGATAATTCTCATTCCTCCTACATGAACTTCAACGGCCAGGAATATATCAGGCCAACCTGTAAAATACTAAATGAAATTGTTGTCATTCTCCTCGTTGCACTTTATTTCTTGAAGTAACATAATATGACATGTCATTTTGTCAGTATGGTGTTTGACCATCTTGTATTTTTCAGGGTCTTCCAGGCTCCTGGCCTTCTAGGTGGTGACCCTCACTACTTCGCAAGGGACTTAGCTCCCTTGGTACTTTTCTATTTGAAAAATTCTACCACACTAAAAGCCTTTTTTAGTCGCCTCTAACTTTCTCCTTTGTTTTTTTATTCTCCTACCTCTTCTCTTTTTTCCACATCCCAACAGACCAACTGCTAATTGACTAATGTTTATAATTCCAATTTCCTCCTCCTCCATTTCCTCCTCAGATTCCTACACATTATTTGAATCCAATTCTATATTAACTTCTTGTCTTTCATCATATTGCACCAAAATTCCCTTGGTCCCCATAATTTGAAAGAGGATAAACTATACTCTACAACACTTTATTTAATGGTTCTCTAAAATAGATAATATTAAACATACTACAACACTTTAATAAAGAAAGCCAATCTCTATTCACTTCAATGATATATCGATGGTGATTACATCTCCTCTATATATAGAGGTTTATTTGAAACTGAACTCAACTATGAAATTAATACAACTATGAAACTGCATTCCAAGTGGACGGATGACAATGAGTGGTGGAAGGAGTCCATCACATAAATAGGAAACATGTCAATTATAGTTGTATTTATTTATGATCACAGTCAAAAATAACTTCAAACAGACTGCATATGAGGTGGAGATTCTCCTTATCATCTACAACAGTGGAAAGCTACGCTATTTGACTAAAACAAAATAAGTGAATATTGCATAAATGAAGGGGAAGAAATTAATTCTCTTCAACATTCCTCCTTAATTTATTCTACTAACATCTTCAACATTGATCATTCCCAAAGTTTCTCTTAGATACTCAAAATTATCCTTTGGTAGTGCCTTCATGAAAATGTCAGCTAATTGATCTTCAGATCTACAAAAATCAAGATATATTTCTCCATTGTTGATCAACTCTCTAATGAAATGGTATATGTTATCAATATGCTTGCTCCTTTGATGAAAAACATGATTCTTTGATAAAGTAATTTCTGATTTATTGTCACAATAGATTGGTGTTGGCTCCTCTTGTGCTTGATGTAGATCTTTTAATATTTTCCTCATCCATTTATAGTTTGATATGTTGCTGATGTGGCTACTACGTACTCAGCTTCTGCTGAAGAAAGTGTCACAATAGGTTTTTTCTTTGATGCCGATGATAATGCACCTATATCACATTGAAGGACATATCTGGAAGTACTCTTCCTATCATCAACATCACCTACAAAATCACTTTCAGTATAAAAAATCAAATCAAATTCGTTAGCTTTGGAATATATAATTCCATATCCACTTGTCCCTGCAATGTATCTTAGTATCCTTTTCCCAACTTGCCAATGAGATTCTTGTGGTGCATCCATAAACCTTGAAATTAGGCTAATACCATACATGATATCTAGCCTTGTAGCTATGAGATACAATAAACTTCCAACAAGTCTCTTAAACAAGGTTGGATTAACATGTGACCCCTTCTCATCTTTTCTTAGTTTTGTTCCTATTGAAACTGGAGTTATGGTTGTTTTACAATTCATCATATTAAATTTTCTGGTGCAGGAGCACCTAGGTGGGCTAGTTGATACAATGTAACCTAGGGCTTCTTCTATTTTTTGGCTTGTAGTGGTTCTAGCCATACCACTAGGTAAATAAAGGGACCGAGAGTCCTAGTGTGTGGAGTGTTAAGTAGGAGGATGTGTCTTGTTAGGTCCTTAGAGACCTTTGTGTCCATTTAGGTCCAATTAGGGGTTTTTGGTATTTCATGGCCAAATGAGTAAAAGAAGAGACTAGAGGTCCTATTTGATGTTATTTTATCCTAATTAGTGGTTTGGACAACTTTGGACAAGGTTAGACCAAGTTTGGATAGCATATCCAAAAAGTTGCAAAAGTTGTCAATGTTGTCATTGACAACATTTGTGACAAGAATGCAACTTCGAGGAATTTAGTTCCCTAGCTGTCTGAAATCAGTTTTCTAGTGTCTGGGTTGACTATTTAAGACCATCCTCGATCTTTTTGCTGGGTTGGCATTTTCAAGGCACATTGTGTACGGACTGTGAATTTGATATACAGTTACAGTTTTTGTGTTTTGGAGTGATCGGAGTGTTTAATGGAGGGTGATCCCACAAAACTGTGTCCCACTTTTTGGCCAACTTTGACACTGAAATGAACATTCTGAAAAAAAATTACGCTTTCAAACATCTATTGTCGTAAAACCATTAAGAATTAGAAGATGATGTAAACTATTGACTTTTAGCATTTTGTTTCTAGTTTATGAATATATTTAAAAAAAAAAATTTGAAATTTATTTGAATCCATTTTTCCTTCTCCTTCAAAAATTATTTTTGTGGAAAATCAGGATTTTTTAGTAGTGACACTCACTTTGATCAACATATCTTTTTTTTTTATAAAACTGATAAGAACGTAATTATTTTGAATTTAGGTTTGTAACACAAATATCTAGAGAATCCATTTGGTTTCATTCAATTTGGTTGAATATTTAATAGTTTATTGAGTTATGAAGTGACATTAATTATAATTTGGACATAGGTTCACTTGGATTGCTCTAACTCTAGCTCTATATATAAAAATTCATTTATTTATTTATTTTTATATAAAGTTAACATAAATACCTATTTCCTAGATATTTTTCATAATTTTTTTCCCCTAATTTACTATTTTTCCAGAAGCGTCGAACAAAGAAGTCGCTAAATGGTTAGACAACCTATGTTTAGTAAAACTTAAAAATAAAAGTCTTAATAAACTCAATGTATATATAACTCATAATCATTTGAAAGATTTCTTGGAGTACTATCATCCTGTATTTGAGTTTTTCAAATGAATTTATTTGATCCCACAAAAAGTTAATGTCAAAGTGATTTTTTGTCACCATTTTGATGGGTTTAAGGGAGACTCGATTGTAGGTGTGAGTGAGGAGTAGAGGGATTATACCAAAGGGATTTTGATCGAAGAGGCTTTTATCTAGCCATTTTGAATTTACTCCTTCAAATGGGACCTCTCAAGTTTTAAACCATCATATTTTCTTAAAAATGTGCAATTTCAGCAAACATCAGGATGTTCAAAAAACTGGGACACACTATTGTGGGACCACCCTGGATTGAAGGAACTTCTTGAACATTTATTTGATTAATGTAGGTTGATTGAAGACTTTGTGTGTTGTTAGTTTTTTGGATTCAATAGTTTAAGTTGCTTGTTTAAATTCTTTTGTTTTCAGCACTGTCGCAGTCCTGAACTAGGCACTGTGAACAAATGGGGTCATAAGTCCATTTTCCATCGTGGCACTTGCACGGGATCTTGGATTATGGAAGGTGACTCCATGCAAATTGTGTATATTGAAGGAGGGGCCCAGGAAGTTACGGTAGCCATTTTAAGGTGGCTCCCTAGGCGAGCCAGAGTGGCATGGCTAGGGATCACTAGTGATTGCAGAGCTTGCTAGAGGGATTGAAATCATTCATAGCTTCAATAAGTGAATATGGAAAGGTAGGAAAGTCAGTGAAGGATCATCAACTGAGAGGATAATTTTGGAGAAGTTTTTTTAGCAAAGAAGATTCGTTTCTTGTGCAGACAGTGGCAAAGACCTAAAACCTTAAATTTTAGGCATCAATATAGGAGGTACTATACGGACACCTCTAAGAGCCAAGAGCTATAAAATCCATAGGTTCTTGAAAAAGGGTATTAGGATATGGAGTTTATTTTCATACTTGTTTGGAGGTTTTAACAGTTATTGCAGAAAAAGGGCCTAACTAGGCCTAAAGCTTGTAGCCCTCTTTTGGGTGAATTTGCCTTGGAATTTGGAACTCATTTAGGGTTACACTTCCAAGTAAAGTTGTGGAAATTAAAATTGGTCCTCTTAAAAATCTTGGAGACTACCTTTCCATTTGGGAATGTTTGGGATCCATTTGGATCAAATTGTGCAGATGGGGCAAAAAGGACCAATTTGGGTCTAGGAGAGAGCATGAAGAATTTGGATTCTACCTTGTTGGTGTTCACTAGTTGAAAGTGTTGGGTTCTTGTGAGAAGAAACCTAAGGATCCTAGGGTTAGTTGAATAACCCTAGTAGGTTAGGAGATTGGCCTAGGAGACCCTAGAAGAAGCTAGGGGGAGCAAGACTAGTGCTACATCAGAGTGGTATCATAGCAAGTTTAGAAACTTGGGAAGATTGGTATATGTCAGAAGTAGAATCTAGTGGTATACAAAGACGGTAAAAAATGCAGAAATAGCCAAGGACATGGAAGATAAAAGGATAAAAATAGAATCCTTGAGAGTACCTTGGAAGCAATGAGGTTAAAGATGGAAGAACTAGTAGATGCTGCTAGGAAGAAAGACTTTGAAGCTGAAACCAGCAGTAGGGATAAGAAAAATATTGAAGAGGAAGACTTCATCCCTAAACCAGATCCAATGTTGAATGAGGAACCTTTCTTGAAGGCCATAAAGGAATTAAGTGGAAAGGATTTGGAAGGAATACCTTTTTTTGGAGGAAAGATGGAGATTGAAATAGTCATGGACTGGATTGAAGAAATGGAGAATCACTTCGAGTGTGAGGGTATATTTGAAGCCCAAAAGATCAAAGTGGCCAAGTCTAGATTCATAGGGTCAATCTTGACTTGGTGGAAATACCTTCAGGGTGAGCATGGGAAAGTAACCAATAGAAAATTGAAATTCCATGGTAACTAATTTAAAACATAATTACCTTCTAGAGGATTATGAGATCCAGCTTCATAGGAAGAGACAAAACTTGAAACAGAAAGACGTAGATGTGGCCTCATATACTAAGGAATTCCAGAGATTATGTCTAAGGTCTAAATTGCAGGAAGAAGAGTGAATCAAAGTGGCTAGATACTTGGATGGATTGAAGTGGAACATCCAAGAAGAGATTAACCTATGGACACCTACTACAATTCAAAAGTGTCATCAATGGGCTATAAGATTGGAAGAAAATAATAAGAAGAAATGAGATTCTGGCTTCAAGAATAACAACAACAATAGAGGCAGAGGAAGAGACCAAAGGGGTCAAAGAGGAGGCTATAACAAAGGTAGAGGTAATCATGGTGGCCCTAAAAAAGGAAGAGGAGGTAGGAGTAGTTCTTATTTTGTGACCATGAAATGTTATTATTGTGGAAAGTTAGGCCATCTAGCCTATAGATGTCCAAACAAACCTTTTGCAACAAATAGTGATAAGAGGATAACATATACACATGAGGACACTTCAAGTGTCAAAGCCCCTAAAATAGACCATCTAGATTTAGAGATGGGTGAGAATTTAATGTTCAGGAGAGTGTTTATAAGGTAGCCAATCAAATATGAGCCCAAGCATAGGAGAGCTCTATTTAGAATAAGATGTAAGATCTTAGGAAAATTTTGCAAAGTGATAGTGGACTCTGGTTCAACTAACAATATCATTTCAGAAGAGGCAGTGGTGAAACTTAAGCTAGCCAAGATACCCCATGTGAATCCCTATAAGGTGACATGGCTCAACAAAGGCCAAAGTGTGCTGGTTGATGAGCAAACATGGGTAGAGTTCTCAATAGCAAGGTACAATGAAAGATTGCTTTCTAACATCCTGCCAAAGGATGCTTTTCATTTGCTTCTTGGGAGGCCTTCACAATTTTATAATGGGGTAGTGTATGATGGGAATGAGAATTCCATCACATTCAAGAAAGGAGGGAAGACTTTCAAAATTCAATCTTTGTTAGAGGATGAAGAGCCACAAACTAAAACTCCTAATGTTATGTTATGCAGTGGTAAGGAGTTTGTAAATGACATCAAGGATGATGATGGGGAAGGTTATGCTATTGTACTAAGACCTAAGGAGGAGGAACAATCAGTGAAGGAGCCATTACAAAAGGAGGTGCAAGAATTGCTTGAGAAGTACAAGGACATAGTGAGTGATGGAACTCATGCAACCCTACCACCTAAGAGGGTTATAAGTGATCAAATAAACTTTGTACCAGGGGCATCCTTGCCCAAAAAAGTAGCATACAAGCTAACTCTAGATCAGAACATGAAGGTAGCTAGACAAGTGCAAGAGCTCTTGGATCAAGTCTTGGTCAAGAAGAGCATTATCCCTTGTGCAGTCCCGATTGTTTTGGCATGCAAGAAGGGGAGAAAATGGAGATTATGCACAGACTCAAGGGCTATAAACAAAATCACTATAAGGTATAGGTTTCCTATACCTAGGATAGAGGATTCTTATGGATTTCCTAGGAGGGGCAATGTACTTTACAAAGTTGGATTTGAAGAGTGGTTATCACCAAATCAGGGTGAAGGAAGGTGATGAATGGAAAATGACATTCAAGACCACAGATAGGTTATATGAATGGCTTGTTATCCCATTTGGCCTCTCTAATGTTCTGAGCACATTCATGAGACTCATGAATGAAGTACTCAAGGACTTCACAGGGAAGTTTGTGGTGGTATATCTTGATGATATACTGATATTTAGCAAGACAAGAGAGGAGCATATCAGACATGTAGAGGCAGTATTGAAAAGGTCACATGAAGAGAAATTGGCTATCAACCTTGAGAAATGTGAGTTCTTCAAACAAGAACTAGTCTACTTGGGCTTTGTAGAGTCCAAGGGGTCTTTGAAGATTGACAAAGACAAATTTTTTGCCATCCTAAACTGGCCTCCACCTACCACAGCCATAAAGGTAAGGATTTTCCATTGCCTTGCCCAATTTTATAGGAATTTTATTAGAAATTTCAGTGTGATATGTGCACCATTGATGGATACAATAAAGGGGGGGGGGGGTCAAAACTAAGTTCAGAAGGATATAAGAAATAGGGAAATCCTTTGAGTTGTTGAAGAAACAAGTGGCTACTCAACCAGTCCTACAATTACCAAGCTTTGAGAATTTGTTTACCATTGAATGTGATGCTAGTGGAATGGTAGTTGGGAGTGTATTGAGTCAAGGGGGAAAACCGATTGCCTTCTTTAGTGAGAAATTGAATGAGGCTAAGAAGAAATACTCTTCTTACTATTTGGAACTATATGCTCTAGTTCAATCTTTGAGGAAATGGAGGCATTATCTCTTACCTAAAGAGTTTATGATATTTATTGACAATCAGGCTCTTAGCTACATTAACACATAATAAAAGCTTAGCAATAGACATTTGAAGTGGATGGAGTACTTGCAGGCATTCACTTTTACTATAAAGCACAAGAAGGGTCAACTAAATAAGGTGGCATATGCCTTAAGTAGGAGATTGTTGACAGTGCAAGAAGTCCACTTGAATAGCACAGGAATTGATAGTTTCAGAGATCTCTACAAAGCAGATGAGGATTTTGTTGAGGCCTATAATGTATCTGTTGATTTTGAAAATCATTTTCATAGCAAGTTCTCTGATTTTACTTTATAGAATGGGTTGTATTAAAGGGCAATCAGTTGTGTGTACCTAAAGGGTCAATGAGGATGAACCTCAACCAAGAGAAACATAGTGGTTCTCTAAGTGGTCAATTTTTTAAGGACAAGACCTTGGAACTAGTCCAAAGGTTCTATGACTTGCCAAAGGTGGTGAAAGATGTCACCAAGTATGTGGAGTAGTGTGTTGTTTTCATGAAGGAAAAAGGAGGAATGAGTAATGCAGGGTTGTACCAACCTCTACCAGTCCCTAACAGACCATGGGAATGTGTCCGTATGGATTTTAATGTGGTCTAACCCAAAACCAAATAGGGGTATGATAACATTTATGTAGTTGTTGATAGATTTAGTAAAATGGGGCATTTCATCCATGTAAAACTACTAATGATGCTAGCCACATTTCATTTTTTTTTTTTAAAGAAAATGTGAGGATTCATGGTCTTCCTTTCAGTATAGTGTCTAATAGGGATGTGAAATTTATGAGCCATTGTTGGCGAACATTGTGGACAAGATTGGGCACTAACTTCTCTTTTGGTTTAGCTTACCACCCTCATACTGATGGAAAAATTGAGGTGTTAAATAGGGTGTTGGGTAACCTATTGAGGTGCCTAACTAAGGAGTATGGGAAGACTTGGGATGTGGTCATTCCCCAAGCTGAATATGCTTACAATGAAAGTAAGAATATGATGACATGAAAGAGACCATTTGAGGTTTTTTATGGCATGCACCCTAGGGGTGTTTGTGAGCTTAGGGATCTTGGTGGGATGGAGTATAGAAGTGGCCATGCAGAGGACTTCACCCATACCATGAAAGAGATCCAAGACCAAGTCAAGAAATAGATCCAAGACAGTCAACATAAGCTAAAAGCCAAAGTTGATGAGAAGAGGAAGGATGTTTAGTTTGAAGTGGGTGACTTTGTCATGGTTCACTTGAACAAATCAAGGCTACAGAAGGGTGTCCCTACCAATATTTAGATGAAAAGGGTGGGCCCTTATAAAATATTTGAAAAATATGGGGCAAATGCCTATAAAGTGGACTTACCTTCAGACTTGAGCATATCTCCAGTGTTTAATGTTCAAGATTTAATCCATTTTAGAGGGTAGATGGATGAGATCAATCCAAACAATCAGGGGGTCACTGATGATGTGGAGGTTCATGTCTTACCTCCAAAGTTTCAGATGGTAGCTAACAAAGTTCTGGACTCTAAGGTTAAGAAGAATACTAGACACAAGGTCTACATGGAACATTTGATTCAGTGGAAGGATAGACCAGAGTCAGAAGCCTCATGGATTGAAGAGGAATATTTAAAGAAGGTGGGCATCTCAGAGGATCTACTGTCCACAGGAGTGACATAGCTTTCCCTTTTGGGGGAGTATGGTGCAGGAGGACCTAGGTGGGCTAGTTGATACAATGTAACCTAGGGCTTCTTCTATGTTTTGGATTGTAGTGGTTCTAGCCAGACCACTAGGTGAATAAAGGGACCAAGATTCCTTGTGTGTTGAGTGTTAAGTAGGAGGATGTGTCTTGTTAGGTCTTTAGAGACCTTTGTGTCCATTTAGGTCCAATTAGAGGTTTTTGGTATTTCATGGCCAAATGAGTCAAAGAAGAGACTAGAGGTCCTATTTGATTTTATTTTATCCTAATTAGTGGTTTGGATAACTTTGGACAAGGTTAGACCAAGTTTGGATAACTTATCCAAAAAGTTGCAAAAGTTGTCAATGTTGTCAATGACAACATTGACAACATTTATGACAAGAATGCAAATTTGAGGAATTTAGTTCCCTAATGTCTGAAATTAGTTTTCTAGTGTTTGGGTCAACTATTTAATACCATCATTGAGCTTTTTTCTAGGTTGGCATTTTGAAGTCACATTGTGTACGGACTATGAATTTGATATACAGTTACAATTTTTGTGTTTTGGAGTGATCGAAGTGTTTAATGGATTGAAGGAACTTCTGTGAACATTGATTTTAGTAATGTAGGTTTATTGAAGACTTTTTGTGGTGTTTTTTATTGGATTCAATAGTTTTATTTTCTTTTTTAAATTCTTTTGTTTTCAGCATTGTCGCTGTCCTAAACTAGGCACTGTGAACAAATGGAGTCATAAGTCCATTTTCCATAGTGGCATTTGCACAGGCTCTTGTATTATGGAAGGTGACTCCATGTACATTGTGTACAATGAAGGAGGGGCCCAGGAATTTATGGTAACCATTTTTAAGGTGGCTCCCTAGGCGAGCAAGAGTGGCATGGCTAGGGATCACCAATAATTGTAGAGCTTGCTAGAGGGATTGAAAGAATTCATAGATTCAATCAGTGAATCTAGGAAGGTACAAGAGTCATTGAAGTATCCTCAACTCACATGATAAGTTTGGAGAAGTTTTTTTGTTAGCCAAGAAGATCCATTTCTTGTGCAGACAGTGGCAAAGATCTAAAACCCTGAATTTTAGGCATGAATATAGGAGGTACTATATAGAAACCTCTGAGAGCCAAGACCTATAAAATCCTTAGGTTCTTTAAAAAGGGTATTAGGACATGGATTTTATTTTCATACTTTTTTGGAGGTTTTAAGAGTTATTGCATAAAAAGGGCGTAATTAGGCCTAAAGCTTGTAACCCTCTTTTGGGTGAATTTGCCTTGGAATTTGGAACTCGTTTAGGGTTACACTTCCAAGTAAGGTTGTGGGAATTTAAACTAGTCCTCTTAAAAATCTTGGAGACTGCCTTTCCATTTTGGAATGTTTGGGATCCATTTGGGTCAAATTATGCAGATGGGGCAAGAAGGACTAATTTGGGTCTAGGAGAGAGCATGAAGAATTTGGATTATACCTTGTTGGTGTTCACTAGTTGAAAGTGTTAGGTTCTTGTGAGAAGAAAGATAGGGATCCTAGGGTTAGTGGAAGAACCCTAGTAGGTTAGGAGATTGGCCTAGGAGACCCTAGAAGAAGCTAGGGGGAGCAAGACTAGTGCTACATCATTTTCTTAATACATTTTTGACATACTTTGTTTGACAAATGAAAATCCCTTTATGAGATTGAAAAAATTTAATGCCTAATAAATATCTCAACAATCCCAAATCAGTCATCTCAAACTATTTCGTCATTGTTTTCTTAAACATGTCAATGGACAAATCACCCGTAAAAATCAAGTCATCAACATATAGGCATACAATCAAGACTTGATTTTTCTCTTTGATTTTTAAATATAATGTAGGTTCAGTTGTACTTTTATTGAATTGATCACTCAACAAATATGAATCAATTTGACTATACCATGCCCTAGGTGCTTGTTTCCAACCATATAAAGTTTTCTTAAACTTATACACTTTTTTTTCATGCCCACATAACTCATAACCTGGTGGTTGTTGCACAAAGACTTCTTCTTCAAGAATACCATTCAAAAAAGAAGATTTTACATCCATTTCAAAAACTTTCCAACCATTATGTGCAACTATAGCTAAGATGATTCTCACTATTTCAAGCCTAGCAACTGGAGGAAATTTTTCATTATAAACTATCCCATACTATTGTACAAACCCTTTTGCTACTAATCTAGCCTTGTACTTGTCAATTTCACCTTCAACATTAAATTTGGTTTTATATACCCATTTGACACCAATAAAAACTTTACCTTAAGGAAGATCAACTAGCTCCCATGTTTGATTTCTTTCTATAGAATCAATCTCTTCATCCATAGCTTGGATCCAATGTTCCTCCTTAACATCTTCTTCAAAATACATAGGATCATGAGAGAATAAAAAAAAATTTGCAAAATTTGAGTATAAATCAAAATTTTCTTCACTTTGATCATATTTATCTTTCAAGTTTCTCATTTTCTTATTATTGGATGAAGAAAGTGAAGAATTTGGTGTATTACTTGCATTAGGAGTAGATTGACTTAATGATTGGCCTTGTAAGATATTCCTTTGAGGAATGGTTGTTCCTGTTGCCCAAATTTTCCCATTTTTGTGCAATTGACCTGGTTTGTCCTGTCTTGCGTCTTCTGTCTTGTTTTCCAGGGGTTCATGTCTTCACTTGGCCAAAAAACCCTTAAACCCTCAGTCTTTCATGCAAATCAACAAGATAAACCCTAACCCCTTGGCACGTTATATTTCATCGTTACTTTTTAAAGTCACTTAGAGCATGTGCTTTATTTTCCTTAGTCGCTTGATCACTTCAGCCTGGGCGAATATTCCTTTTCTTCTCCCGACTTCGCTTTTCCTTATGTCGTGTGGTTTGGTGATCTTTTGGAATATTCCCTAAATGTGTCCTGACTTAGCATTTGCTCTTTGGTCGCGTGATCGCCAGATCCATGTTACAAGTCACATAAAGGATGGGACCCACATCAGTTGCTTGATCGCGATGAAGTTTTGTTCCAAGTTATTAAGTTGCGCGAGTGCGCGACGAGCTGCCAATCGCAGTCATCGCGCAATCGCGATCTATTCTTGCCCAGGTCTCATCCGTTCCCGACTGTGCGACGAACCGAAAGATAATGTCATTGCGCACTCGTCGAGTAGAAGAGATGAAGATGATATAGGTCACGATTAAGCGATGAGTAGAAAGATATGGTCATCGCTTGGTCGCTGATCAAATTGGGTAGATGGAAAAAAGCTACCGACTGTGCGACGAGCAGAAAAGAGAGGCTCATCGCTTAATCGCTGCAGTTGTCAAGTGAAAGAGAATGGGGTTGCGAGTGTGCGATTGATAAAAGAAAAGGCCTCATCGCGCAGTCATCGAGCAATCAAATAAAAGAAGAAATGGCTCGCGGGTATGCGACCATGTAAAAGACAACTTGTCGCTCACTCGCCGAGTAATGAACAAAAAAAGGAAAAAGTCTGCGGGTCTGCGACGAGCTGGGGGAGTAATGTTGTCGCGCGGTCACCAAGCAAAAGGTGAATAGGATGAGAGGTGACTCAGCATCCCAGTATGCAGAAAAGTAACCAGTGGCTGTGTGACAGGTGGCATATCAGGTGGATGTGGGTCCTCAGTCGGGTGATCGCCAGACGAAAGAAATGGGTCACGCGACTTCGAGACTAAGTGTTTCTTTGCCCTTAGTCGTGTGATCGCTGGATAATTTAAGGGTATCCTCAGTTTTATAGCAATTAAATGCCAGCCATCCGATGCAAAGCACAGATGATCTAACGGTGGTCGCCAAGTCTGGTGATTAAAGTTCCCTACGTGAAAAGTACTCCCGACTTGGCGATTAAGGCAGTCAGATTGTCGCTAGAAGGATTAAAGGGCACATCAGGCGTTGTTTGAAAAGTCAAAGGGCTCAGACATAGGATCTCCCGACTTGGCGACTAAGCTTTGTCGCGTGGTCTCGAGACAGAGAGATAACATCTGGCGATCAGGCGACAAGCCGTGATGGTTAAAAGGTAG